>WPDF01000244.1:0-51428 GCA_019137265.1 Neonectria coccinea
GCCTGACACGCCGCCATGACCGCCGCGCTGCCGACGAGCACCTGGCGCCGCGAGAACCGGTTCGCCAGGAACATTACGAACGCGCCGCAAGCCGCCACCTTGACGGCGCCGAAGACGGCCGTCAGCAGGAGAGCGCGCTGGCCGTCGCCGACCAGCAGCGTGAAATACTGCGGGCCGAAGTAGGCGAACGCCGTGGCGCCCGTGGCCTGCTGCGCGGCCATGATGCAGAAGCCGGCGAGGACGCGCTTGGCGGAGTCGCCGTGGAGGAGCTCTGGACCATGTTGGTGAGCTTTTCTGGATGGATGGTTCACTGGGACATACCTTTGAACTCGAAGCCTTCTGTCTCTTCCGCCTCGGCTTGCACGCCCAAGCGGATCTCGTTCATCTCGTCAACCGTCGCTAGCGAGTCGTCTCCGCGGATCCACGAGAGGCTCTGCCAGGCTTCTGCATGGCGGTCCTTCCTGGTCAGCCAGCGCGCACTCTCCTTGAGCGTGAGTGCGCCGGCCCCGAGCACAAGCGCCGGAAGTAGTTGCAGGCCGATGGGGATCTGCCACTGGGCAGTGAGGTCATCCTTCATGAAGGAGACTCCGTAGTCGATCCAGTAGGACGTGAATATTCCCTATCAGCGTCAGCTTTGCCGTCGTTGAAGAGGATTCCCCGACACACCAGTGTGAAGAACAGCTGGAAGAAAGATCCGATCTGGCCGCGTAGTTCGGTCGGGACCATCTCGCTGCTGAACATGGGCACCACGACGGTCGCTGCCCCAAGACCCAAGCCGGAGACGACCCGCGCGGCGTAGAAGACGGTGAGAGAGTGGGAGTTGACGGCTTGCGCTATAGCCCCGAGGCAGAAGACGCCCGCGAACAGCATCAGCGGCTTCTTGCGGCCGTAGCGGTCGGCGATGGGCCAAGCCACGAAGCAGCCCAGCAACGCTCCGAGCTGCTGCAGTCCGACCGACAGCGCGTTTACCTGCGTCTGGTGCTGCGTCCCGTAGCGGAAGTCTCGCTGGAAGGATGCTAATGTGAGGACGCCGCCCACACTGCGAGGTGAGAATGGGGGTGGCTGCATGGTTGGGGTCGACTTACATGCCGCTGTCGTAGCCGAATAGGAAGCCTCCCATGCATACCACGCACCCAAGCCAATAAGCGCGTAGACGGCCTTGAGAGGTAACCTTTGCATGCCTCTGGTTGACTGGATATTGACTGGTTGGGGCATCTTGGGTTTGGGCTCCAAGAAGCGGCGTGGTAGTGTTGGCCATAGTCTAGATCATGTAAGTGGGATGCTTGTATTCCGCGTTCTGAGCTCCTAAACGATGGAGTTCGGCGCAGGTGAGAAAGGTACATCCTGCTCTCCCGACCGTCCGGACGTCTTTGATTTATCGTCGCCGGATCCAACGCTAGAGCAGACGTTGGGAAAGGATCGGCAGGTCATGACAGCCTTAGAACACCGACAAGCGGCGTGTCATGGATGCTCTGGGGGATGTGCTCATGAGATTGGCGTCGGATGTCCAAAGAAGCCATGACGTGCTCACTTGCGTGCTCACCATCAGATTTAGCGTCTTTTAACAACAGGGAGAGGTTGCCTTTCAAAGAAGGATTCCCCGAGGAGCCGATGCGATAGTGGCATGCGTCTCATGATACGTCAACCTGCTTCGCAGACGTCGGGCTTTACACGCAAACTACCGACATCAACTTCAACCCCCGCGCAGCCAAAGCCGCGCCAATGCGATCCCCTCAACGACGCAATTTCACACTCTGACATCCCCGCGTGGCGCGATGGATGGCGGGGCCGCAGATGAGTTTGCGAGGTGATAGGCTCGTATGCGATCATCCGCGGGATCAGAGTCGGGTGTCGGCCTGGACAGCTATTCCGAGGCTGGATGCAACGTCCACCCCACATTGGCAGCGAGGCCAGCCAGAATGCTCACTTATAAGAGAGCGCGGTTTCATACGGAGGGTTCATTCGTTTCTGAGGTTCAGTAGAAATTGCTGGTTTGTATTTACGGATACTGCTTCTCTCTGCGACCATGACAACCCCAAAACGACCCAACTTCCTCGTCATCGTGGCTGATGACCTGGGCTTCTCCGACATTGCCTCCTTCGGCAGTGAGATCAACACGCCCAACATCGACAAGCTGGCCCGGAACGGCCTGCGCTTCACCGACTTCCACGCCGCGGCCGCCTGCTCGCCGTCGCGGGCCATGATCATGACCGGGACGGACCACCACATCGCGGGGCTGGGAAACCTCATCGAGTGGACCAACATCTCGGGCCAGAACGACCCGTCAGGCAAGATGTCGACCAACGTCCAGCGCGGCATGCCCGGCTACGAGGGCTACCTCAACGAGCGCGTCGTCGCCCTGCCGGAGATGCTGCGCGACGCCGGCTACCAGACCCTCATGGCCGGCAAGTGGCATCTGGGCCTGACGCCGGAGCGCAGTCCCAAGGTGCGCGGCTTCGAGCGCAGTTTTGCCCATCTGCCCGCGTGTAGCAATCATTACGCCTACGAGCCGCAGCTGGGTGTGGGTGAGAAATCGCCCGAGTTCCTGACCATGAGCGTCATTGCCCTGCACAGCGAGGACGGCGAGTATGTTGATAAGCTGCCGGACGGTTGGTACTCGTCCGACGGCTACGGAGACAAGATGCTTGAATATCTCCGGGACTGGAAGGAGGGCGGCGACGAGAGGCCGTTCTTTGCGTATCTGCCCTTCACGGCGCCTCACTGGCCGCTCCAGGCTCCTCAGGAGTATATCAAGAAGTACGGAGGCGTGTACGACGACGGACCCGATGCTCTTCGGCTGAAGCGGCTGCAGCGACTCAAGGAACTCGGCCTCATATCCCAGGACGTCGAGGCCCATCCCGTGGTCGCCGACGAAGTCAAGGAATGGACCGACATGAGCGCCGAAGAGCGCGCCAACTCCTGCCGCGCCATGGAGGTCTTCGCCGCCATGGTCGAGTGTATCGATGCCAACGTCGGAAAGGTCGTCGACTACCTGGAGCAGCAGGGGGAGCTGGACAACACCTTCGTGTGCTTCCTCTCGGACAACGGCGCCGAGGGCGCCGCGTACGAAGCCTACCCCATCGTCCAGGGCTCCATGTTGCAGCACCTCAAGAAGTACTACAACAACAGCCTCGACAACCTGGGCAACGGCGACTCGTTCATCTGGTACGGGCCGCGCTGGGCGCAGGCCGCCACCGCGCCGAGCAGGCTGTATAAGGCGTACACGACCGAGGGCGGCGTGCGCGTGCCCTTCCTGGTGAAGCCGCCGGCGTCTCTCGCGCAGCACGGCGGCGGCGGCATCACGCACCAGTTCGCCACCGTCATGGACCTCGCGCCGACGATCCTGGACATGGCGGGCGTGACGCACCCGGCGCCGACGTACCAGGGCCGCGAGGTGGTCTCGATGCGCGGCAAGTCGATGGTGCCCTATCTCGAGGGCTCGCAGCCGCGCATCCACGCCGAGGACTTCATCAACGGGTGGGAGACGTGCGGCCGGGCGGCGTGCCGCAAGGGCGACTGGAAGATCGTCTTCATCCCGAAGCCCAAAGGCCCCGAGCGCTGGCAGCTTTACAACCTGGCCGCGGACCCGGGCGAGGTGCACGACCTGGCGGAGCGCGAGCCGGAGCGTCTAAGGGAGCTGGTCAAGCTGTGGGATCAGTACGTGCTGGAGACGGGCGTGGTGGCCCTGAGTCCCGAGCTGGGGCAGTGGATGGCGGCCATGGAGGAACAGATGCCGGAGAATGCGTGGATTGAGTACGAGTACTGGCAGGAGGGCGCGAGGGAGGATCCGGCGAAGTTCACGAAGAAGATTCCGCGGTTTGAGCGGCGTGTGACGACCATGTGAAGGGAAGGGGTATGTTTGTGGAAGAAGGCCATCGTCGGCTTCCAGAAGTTTTAGGTGAATAAAGAGCGGCACGGCTGCCTCGAGATGATTGTGTTTCTAGAAGCATGGGTACAATGGAATACATCTATGCTTGCTAAACGCTGCATCAAACAATGTGAGAAACAAGTCCAGGGCCGAGATGTTGTGAATGCCGTCCCACTCAGCCTTACAGCCCATTGCCCACTCAAACACAACGGAACCTCATCCGGATGTCCTTCAACGCATCAAGCTACATTGCATATAGCAAGACAAGTTGCAAGACAAAAGTAGCAAAGAAGAGGCCTGCCAGAAACGCAAAAGGCTTCATGCGGGCTCCCACGCCGGGCCCCAACCATCATGCAGCAAACACGCCAGCAACGGCCCGCTCACCGTCCTTTTTGTGTTCTCGAGTTTTCGTTTTCGTTTTCTGCGTCTGCCGTGTCATGTGTTGCGTTTGGACGGGGAGCAGTGAATGCGACAACATGGCGGCGCGGAGGTGAACGCGGTGGTCGGCGAAGCGCGAGAGATGCATTCACCTGTTCTGCCTGGGACTATAAATGCGTTGCGGTCCGCGGCCGTTCAACTTGAATTTCTTTCTCTTTCTCCTTCTTTTCATCAACGACTTTCATCCAACACTACTTTGATCCTGAAATATCTGCAGAGTTTCCCTCAACTCCAAGCCCAACATGTCTCGGCCTCGCACGCCGGATACTCGGGGGTCCAAATACCCTCGCACCCCGAGCCCATCCTCCCGGGCCTCCTCGACACGACTGCAGGCAGCCCTCCTCCCTGCGCTCACCAACATGGGAGAGAGACTTGCGCGCCCCCCGTCTCCATGGACAGCTCCGCATCGTCGACCGGTCCCGCCACCCTCCAGCGAACATGTGATGAACTTGGAGAACCAGCTTCGCAGACACTTGAGCAGCTGTCTCAACCAAGGAAATGCTTCGCACTACGCCAACCCGGGTCTTCAAAACAACCCCGGGGCGTTGGGCTCCGCCATATTCGCCGCGAATGAGACTCGTACCTTGCGGGAGTCTCCCTTCCCTCGACCGGCCGACTCGAGTCCGGCCCACGACTCTGGCTTGCTCATGCAGTCCTTCAACGGGAACCAGTTCCAACAGAGCTCGCTGTTCCTTGCGTCCCGTCCTCCTTCAACGGGCTTCTTTGCCTCTGCGTCCGCCATAGGTGCACCTCTGTCGCCCCAGCTGCCCCCATCGCCGAGACAGCGACGCGGCGCCATATCCTTCCCTAGCCAGCCGCCTACTCCGAAGAATCTGAGCCCCTTCTATGGCCTTCCGCCGAGCGTGGCTCACGTGTTGAACCAGGAGGTCCAGAAGTCTTCGGTTACCAAGCCTGAGTCTACTACTCAGAAGACCGTTCAGCTTGCGGCCCCGGCTACACTTCCGACTCGACTCTCGGGGTTTCGTCCCATGGCTGCCGTGGCTCGAACCAGACCGGCGTCGATCGTCAACACGGGTCGATCCCTCATCCAGGCTGCCGCGTCCAACTTCTCTAGCAACTACCGTGGCGAGCACAGCATTCGGAACGCCAGCGATGCCGACCTGAAGCCTGAGGAAAACTGCTCTCTTTGGCTGACGAACCTCCCCCCAGACGTCACCTACCATGAGCTTCTTACTCCGATTCGAAGCATCGGACGAATTCGAGCGTCATTTATCAACGCACCTGACTACCTCCAGCACAACACCGCTGCCGGAAAGGTCGTCTTCTTCTCTCCCGGCCCGGCTCAGAACTTCCTGACCTGGTCCCTGGTCAACGGGCTGACCATCCGCGGCCACCAGATCCGAGTGACGCACAACCGAATCAAGGCCAAGGAGGAAGCCATCGTGGCGGACGAATCCCGGGTCCTGATCATCACGGGCCACGCCGACTTCGTCAACGAAAAGTCGCTGCGGGACTTCTTCAGCGCGCGGTTCATCTTCCAGACGGACGAGGTCACGACGCTCATCAAGGCCGGCGACCGCGCCGTCGTCGAGTACAAGTTCGGCAGCTACCGGTGCCAGGCGCAGATGGGCAAGATGGCGCTCGAGAAGGACAGGCCCGAGGAGCTGGAGAAGGTCGAGTTTGGCAAGGATCCGTGTGAGGTTGGCGAGACTCTGTCGTCCTACGGGGTGGCCGGGGAGCGCATCCAGGGTCGAGGGATCTGATCTGGCTGCTTTGGACTTGTAACACCACCCAAAAGTTGTTCGTGATTGTTTTGGACGGTTGATTTGGTTTTGATATTTACGAGGTGGCGACCTGGATACTACGAAAATGTTTTGTATGGTAGAGGATCTCAGCTCAACGAAGAGAATAGCTCCGCCTTGAATTTAGTTGTGGTTTTAGTCTCATGTTGTAGCAACGTTGTGTCTCGCAAAAGCCGAATGACCGTTGCGATGTTGACAAGCCTCAACTTGTTGCATAGCCGAGGCCTTGTTTATTGACTGCAACAATATTAACAATATCTATAACAGGTGAAATCTCAAACATCTTGCCCCGGGGAAAGTCATGTCTAGGGTTGCTGTTTTTCAAGCTGATTTAAATGATTCCGAGGCTGTGCGAGATCCACAAGTTCACGGCTACTAGCTACCTCAACCAGTCCAACTAAACCCTCCCATTTCCATCGGACTATGACCGAGAAATGCAGCCTCACTCTAACAGCCCCTGACGGTATTTCCACAGTTTCAAAATAAGTCACACCCGTTCCGGACCGTTTTAGCTGTCATGTCGCATGGCCTGAACACCCTCAGTGGGCTGCAGGGTGGGTCGCGTGGCGCCTCGACCGCCAACACATCCGTCGTCTCGACTTCCCAACACGACCAACAAAGACTCTGCTCTTCACATTCCACAACGACAAAACAGCATTCCTTCTTGGAAACCCAACTCAACTCGCAAACTATTCACATCTACCCCAGGCCGCCGGGTTTCTCCTCGCGCGCACATGTCCGTCGGCGAGCTGATCCGCCGGCATCCTCGGGAGCGGCTTTTTGTGCAGCCGTTGGAATGGACGAGCCGCCATCTCGAGCTTCTGCAGTGCGCCTTCGCCTTTGAGCTGCGAGCCGACGCGGTTCCTAGCCTGCAAAGAAGCGTCGACGACAACAGTCACTTAGACTCCCGCCCAGTCGATCCCCGGCCGTTCGACTACTGGACCCACGAAGCCGAATGCTTGGCAACCTCGGAAACCAAGAACGCCGTCATCCGGCGGCTTCTCACGGAGCGGGACGGGCCGTTCAAGTGCATCAGGTACGGAAAAAAACCCCAGTGTAGATGAGCGACCTGGGTGGCGTTGTTACTGATGTCCTCGCGTCCCAGTCCCTTTGGCTACTTCCACTTCGGCGCCGATCACAGCTTCCGCCTCCACGGGCTGGTCTTCGCTCCCCGCAGCCAACGCCAGGTTCCTCCGCAGGACGACGCTCCGGTCTTCGCCTTCATGCAGCGGGGGATGATCAAACACCAGCGAGGAAACGTGTTTCCCATGCCTCGGCCGCGTCGACGTGAGCACCGGCGCAACCTCCCGGTGGCCGCCCAGCAGCAACTCCATCTGAAGCTCCTCGAGCCTGAAGACCCGTGTCGTGACCCGTACATCCTCGCCGTGCTTCTCGGTCTGGCACAGGCGCAAGCCCAGAAGATTGCTAGTGATGACAGTACTGACCGCAGAGGCCATGAATACAGGGTCAGTTGTGACGACGGGCGTGAGAATGGTCGATTTGACTCCTGATTATTTACAGGTCTGTGCCATCCTCGTTGACGAAGCAAACTCCGAGTGCATGAACTTCTATTCCGCCAAAATCAGTACCTCTTTTCTTGCCAAATTCGATTATCCCGAGGACTTGCAACCTCCAGCGTCACTGTCGTCTTCCTTGGCCATCCGATACACAAAGCTTCCTTACAAGCCTTACTCCTCAATGCGACGACGTCTGATCGATGCTATCACTCTCAACTCGGCTATGAACGTGCGACAATGACAAAGAGTGACAGAAAATGTAAGAATGATGCAAAGGACGTCTGTTGATCAACAGTCTCTCGGGGCACCAATGCTTCTTTGGGCGATGGTAAGTTAAGCACTGATACCTCAGCACTTCGGGCGCAGAGCAAACCAAAAGCGACGCATCTGATTACCTCTGATCCCCGAGTTACATAATGATTAGGCTCAGAGCACCATGTCAGAGACCAGCAAGCCCTGAAAGGTGGACTTCGCTTGAAAACAACTGGGTACTTGGAGTCTGTTGGAGAACGAGTCTACTTTTGGAATATCAATATCAAGTTGTCACAACCAATCTGTTATCTGGTTATGTGATATCACGGATAAGATAAGGATTTAGACCCACAACGGCAAACTGCCGTTGTTATCTACTGAGCTTAGTAATCATGATTTATAAGCCTAGCTAAGGTTATAAGGGTTAGCATAGAAACCTTATAAGCTAAGATAGCTTTGTTTTAGGTAGAGCTAAGCCTACTATAAAGCAGCCTTTAGCTACCCCTTCCCTTTGTAAAAAGATAAGGTATAATTTACTATATTATTTAATATATATCCCACTATAGCTTAAACGTAATAGTTATAAGCCCGGATAGGATATATCTATCCTAGTAACTTTTACTATATAAGCTATATAAACCTATCTTCTCTCTCTCTCTTTCTAAGCTTAATTCAATAAGTCTAAGCCTATAATAGATTATTCTAATAAGACTATTAGCCTCCTCCCTACGAAAGTTAAGCTTACTAATAGGGAAAACTAATATAAATAGCTTACTATCTTATATAACTATATAAAGGATTATAATATTTAGGACTCTATCGATCTAAATAAAGCTAAGCTTATAATCGATACTTTAGTCTAGCTAATTACGCCTATGCTTAATTCTACCTTAGAAGAATTCTAAAATAAAAATCTTAAGGAAAA
Source organism: Neonectria coccinea (assembly GCA_019137265.1). Lineage (NCBI taxonomy): Eukaryota > Fungi > Ascomycota > Sordariomycetes > Hypocreales > Nectriaceae > Neonectria > Neonectria coccinea. Next base: position 8,764 of record WPDF01000244.1, read on the forward strand.
ATTTAGAATTAATATATAGGAGTACTATATAATAAAAGCTTAAAGCTTCTTAATTAAGCTTATAAGTTTCTAATGTAAATAATAACTAGTTAATAATATATAAACTTAGATCTTAAATATAGTAGACCTAAGTATCTATAAGAATATTAATATGCATCTAGATAATAAAAGCATAATTAAGCCTAGTATATATAATTAAGAAGCTTAAAAGATAACTCTAAGGCAATTAGTTAAGGCCCTAAAAAAGCATTTTACCCTAGGAGAATTAAGTATATAAGAGGAAGTTTATTAGCGCTATAACGCTTTACTAAAGGAAGCTAAAAGAGCGAACTTAAATCCCTAAGTATAGTACCTTAAATAGTCTAAAGCTTATATTAAGGCCTAAACGAATAAAATCAATAAGATCGAAGGAGTTAATAGACTTTATAACTTTATTAAGGCAATTAAGGCTAGATTTAAACTAGCTTAGGGTACCTAAATGCTTAATAAGATTATCCTAGCGGAAGTTAAAGAAAAACTATAGCCTTAGGACCTTAGAGCATTCACACTCGTATTTAATATAGTTAACTAAACTATAATCTATACTTAAGGAAGGAATAGAAAAGCTTTTACCATAATAGACTAAAGCTTATTAAGATCGCTAAGCCTTAGTATAAAGCTAAAAGAAGCTAAATACCCTTACGATAAAACGATTAAACTATAGTATTATTTCCTACTAATAAATTATAATATACTTCACTTTATACTTACTAGTAAAAAGCATTATAAGCATAAGTACTAGCTAAATAAAGCTCTTATTAAGGAAATCTACGCTCATTATAACTCTCCTAAGTAGAAGGGGCTAAAGGTAAAGAAGGATATAGAGTTAAAGAACTAAAGCTTGAATAATACTTCTAATGGTTATCCTATAGGTAGTATAAATATAGTAATTATTAATACTACTAATTTTAATTATAATACTATAGTCTTTAGGAATTATATAATAATTAAAGGAACTCTATACGTATTATTAGTAAGTACCCTTTTAAATAACTATAGAGCGATATATATTATTAACTCTAGAAGTCTATTAGAACCTTTAAGCTTTATAGAACTAGAAGGATAGGTTAAAGCTAGAATGACTATATTTCCGATTATTAGAAGAGGAATGTATATAATTAAGAATATACTTAACGGAAAGGGAGGATAAAAGAAGGATCTTATACTTAAAGATATAGCCTATATTAAAGGTTTCTATATAAATATTATATTAAAAGCTTAGTTAAAAGATACCTAAGTTTAGTATCTAGGACTAGATAGTATATTACGCTTTAGAACTTATAATTTAAACGTTATTTTAACCACTCTAAAGAGATATTATAATATTACCTTCCTTTAATATAAGCTACTTTCCTTTTACCTAACGTTCTAAAGTATAAAACCTATTATTCTAAGCTTAAGACCTATCATAATGATAAGTATTAATATACCTAATGCATAAGGCTAACGCTTAGCAAAATACTAATTATTAAGAGATCTATAGAGACTAAGAGAAAATACTAAGGAAATATAGTACTTATATTTAGGCTATTTTAGACTAAGAGCTCTATATAAGCTTATTTACTATATAATTAACGTTTAAATTAAAGGGATTAAGCGTAAGAACTATAAAACCTACACTATAACGTATATAAAGTAGATTATTTTATAATGCCCAGCTTACTATAAGTCCCTAAGACTATTCTAAAGGATCTATTAGGATCTTTAGGACTATAAGCTAGGGTATAATAGAATAAAGTGGTTAATTATAATTAAGGAGGAATATAGTAAGATGCTATATATAATAGCTCTTCTAAATAAGGAATATAATATAGTCTTCTAAGTACTCTATAACTTTAAAAGATAGGTAAAGAAGCAATTCGGCCTTAGTATCTATAAGATCCATTAGGATAATAAACGAGTAGTAATTATAATCTAAGGCATTATAATATTCTAAAGGTAGGTAAGATCTAAAGGTATTAACCTTAAGCTTTTACCCCCCTTTACCTATAAGTTAAATAGAGGTTCTAAGCGTATAAATTAAGAGATTACCCTAAAGTTAATTAAGATACTTTTAGGGGTATCTCTCCTAACTAACCTATAGCTAGAAAGCACTAAAGCTATATTATACCTCTATAACATTAGCCTAAAGCAATCTATTAGGATAAAGTTACCTATAGAAGTGTTTAAAGCCTAGTTCTATTTATATGCTTAACTCCTAATTACTAAGCATACGGCTAACCTAAAGCCCGATTAGAGTGGGTTATATATATACGGATGCTATATATACCCACTCGATAGGGAAAGGGAAGTAGGAAGAGATAGAAGACATTATAAGACAAGCCCTAGAGGATATATTAGTTACTTAGTTAGTTATTCTACTAATAATCTATACTAAATATAAATCCCTTAACTTAAGAAGGTTATTATAACTTATAATATTACTTTTAATAAGGAAGTATTCTACTAGGAATCCTCTAAAAAGATAGATATATTACTAGAAGCTAAATTAAAAGAGCTAAGCTTTCTTTTATAAGCTAACAAACATAAGGACCTAAAGGAATTATCTCTCCTTAAGAAATTAATAGAGGTAGTTAAGCCTTCTAAGGGAAGCTTAGCAATAAGTTTAAACTTAAGGGTAAAAGTATAAAATAAGATAATAAGCATTAAAATGCTAGCTTTAACGTATAAAGAATAAACCCTAGATCTTAATAAACCGCTAGGACTTTAAACTCCTTAATAAACACCCGATCTATTAACTAATTATAATAATCGAATAGAGAAAGCTTAAAAGAGTATATATATTATAGTCCTAGATGATATAACTCATATAAAGATAGAATCCTTACTAGATCTAATCTTAATATAGTTAGGATAATATAAGTAGATCTAACTTATATATAAAGCGCCTTAAGCTTTCGAGGAGGTAGCTAACCTTAACTACTAGCTAGAGGTAAGCCTAATAAAAAAGGTTAAATCTCTATCTATTAAGAAAGCAAAAGCTAAACTAAGCGTATAAATAGTATAGTAAGAATAGTAATAAAGCTTTAGACCTAATAGAAACATTTAGGACTAAAGCATTCTAAAGAAGAGAAAACCAAACTTATATATAAATAAAGCAGTATAGCTAGCCCTAATAAATACACTATAGTAAGATAATATAGATTAGTTAAGCTTTTAAACTATATTTAGTATAATCGCTATAGCTTTAAAAGGAAATAATAAAGTATAGCTATAAGGATTAGCATAGAGAAACAAACTATACTAACGAGATCTAGCTAGACTACTACTATAGAACTAGTTAGAGATGTTAATATACCCTCTATATAAAGAATTCTTAGCTACTATATAAAAGGAGATTAAATCACTTATTAATATAAGTACCTAGAAAGAAATTAAGAGGAAGAATATAAGATTAAAGCCTCTTCCACTTAAATAGGTATTTACATATAAGTTTAATAGTAAAGGTTTCCTTACTAAATATAAAGCTTAAATCTGCGTAAGGGGTAACCTATAGGAAAGCTTAATAATTAAGAGTATATACGCTACTATGCTTACTATATATATATTCTGTATCTTAATAGCATTAGTAGTAGTATTCAATCTCGAGCTTAAGCAATTTAACGTTAAGAATGCATTCCTTAATGCACTTTAGAGTATAGAAGGAATACTAATAACTTATAAGCTTCCTAATAGATTTAAGTAAGAAAGAATATATATTAAACTACTTAAAGCTCTTTATGGCCTAAGAGATTTACTATAGCTTTAGTTTAATAAGTTAAAAGTAATACTCCTTTCCCTTAGTCTAGAATTAAGCCTAGAAGAGCTCTACCTCTTCTACTTTAAGGCTTAAGATATTTTCCTTATCTTCTTTATAGATAACATTATTATTATATATAAAAAGGAAAGCGAGTTAAGTATAGCTATACTTATTATAAACCTTAAGTAAGCTTATAAGCTATATAAGTAAGGCAACCTTAAGTTCTTCCTTAGCATCTAGATTATTAGGGATAGATAAAATTAAAAGATCTTCCTTAGCTATAAAGCCTATATTAATAAAATAGTATATAAATATAATATTAATAAGTAAAGTATATTCCTATTAATTCTAATCCTAATAATTAAGTATATAAAGCATAAAGGGTAAGCAACTAAGCAAGAGATTAAGAGCTATTAGGAATAAGTTAGATCGCTACTATATATAGTAGTAATAATACGCCCTAATATATCTTTCTTATTATTACTACTTTCGCAATTCTTAACTAATCTAAGCCCTAAGTATAGGAAAGCTATAAACTAAGCTCTCTACTACTTATATATTATAAGATAACTCGCAAACTAGTATAGAGGAAGCTTAGAAGTATAAGTCCTAAGAGTAGTAAGTAATATATCTTTTACTAATAATCCTAAGACTAGGAGGTTATTATATAGATATATTATTACTCTATATAATAGTATAATTATATAGAAAGTAATAAGGCAATTAATAGTAATAACCTTTATAACTAAGGTAGAGCTACTCGCTTTATCCCTTGCTGCACGTGAGACTATAGGTCTATAGCGCTTTTTCCGTAATATAAGGTTTAATTAGGGTTATAATATTAATATCGATTATAATAATTAGTAGACTATTTATCTTATACTTAGAGAGAGTAAGAGAATTACTACTCGTTTATATTATATTAACATTTATAACCTCTAGTTATAATAAGAATACTAAAAGGGCTTATTTAAGGTTACCTACTTACCTACGAATAAGATACTAGCGGATAGGCTTATAAAAGCACTATTAAGGTAGCGATTTAAGTATTAAAGGGCTAAACTTAACCTAGTTGATCTATATATAATTACGATATAAGATAATAATAAGGTTATAAGTTAAGTATAGCAAAGGGGGGGTATAAGATTAATTACCCTAAAATAAACATAAGGACCCCTCCCTCTTAGTATAAAGCGTAACTAAGAGGTAAATAGGAATAACGCTAAAATGCTAATACCTCTAAGAAAAGACTATCTACCTTTATATAGCTATTAATAATATACCTCTTTAAAAGAGGGTGATCCCCTTCTAGATTAGCTTCTTCGCCTAAAGGTATCTCTCCTTATTAGTCTCCTTAGTTAGGTTAGAGCCCCTAATAGAAACCTCTCTAATACTATTATAAATAGAGTTTAGCTCCGCTAGAAGATTATTCTATAGATATAGAGCCTAATAGTAATAGTTATATATCTATAGAGGAAATAGTAATAAGCGTACGAATAAAGAGATAAGACTATAGACTTACCTTCTTATAGCTAGTATTAAAGGCTATAATAAGTCGTATAGCGATAGGAACTATAACAATAGGGTAAGGGATATACATATAGCTTATCCTCTTATACGCTTAGTATCGCTAAGAGCGGCTAGCACTCTTATAATAGTATCCTCTATCTTCCTTCCTAGCGATTATAGTATAAATATATCCTAAGTAGAGAGTGCCCCTCTATTTACTATAAGGTTTATCCTTAAAGGGAGACTTTATTAACTATAAAGATAGAAAAAGGTTAGTATATATTATAAGGAAAGGAAAAGAAGATAGGTATTACTATCTTATAACGCTTAAGTAAAGGCTTCTATTCCTTACTTAAAGAGTAATCTAATAACTCTTATAGGTTAAAAGGAGTACCCTTATTATAAGGAGTAAGCGATAAGTCTTAAGAAGAAGGTAAGCCTCCCTTATAAGGTATTAAAGTATTATTAATACTATTATAATGCTTAAACCTAAAATCTATATCTTAGTTAATAGTAACCTCCTCCTAAGGAAGAAACTACTAGGTCTTAATGTATAGACTATAACTAGAATATAAACCTATTATAATAATAATAGTATTAAAATTAGTATTAATAAGGAAGAAAGGAAGCTAGGCATAATAAATCTAAAGCTTAACTCTTAACCTCTAAGAATTAAACGCTATAAACTATTATATAGCTAGCGATAGACCGCTAGGAGCACTAGTTAGCCTAAAGCTTAGTTACCTAAAGACTAACTAAAATATAGTTAATTACTCCTACGTAAGAGATATCTTACTAGCATAATATAGCGAGAGAAGTAAAGGAAATAGATTAAAGCTTAACTTACTAGACTAAGTATTAATTCTAGTGAGCTACGCTTAAGAGAGCCTAATAATAAATCTATTATATATAAGGAAAGCTTAATTAGATAGAATAGATTGTAATGCTATTTATAGAGGAATTATTAAAGATAAAGCCCTCTAAGGGGTGTATTATAACTAATCTATTATCTAGTTATATAATATTACGGATAAGATAAGGATTTAGACCTATAATAGCAAACTGCTATTATTATCTACTAAGCTTAGTAATCATGATTTATAAGCCTAGCTAAGGTTATAAGGGTTAGTATAGAAACCTCATAAGCTAAGATAGCTTTGTTTTAGGTGGAGCTAAGCTCACTATAAAGCAGCCTTCAGCTGCCCCTTCCCTTTGTAAAAAGATAAGGCATAATTTACTATGTTATTCAACATACATCCCACTGTAGCTTGAACGTGACACAAGTGCTATGAGCCGGGGAAACAGTACTGAATACCTGGACCATGAGTGGCTGATCTTGGGCATCAGCTGTTGCGCTCAAGGGGCCAGTTTGAAAATCAGACGCGGCGGTGTTGAGAGAATCTATTGAAAAGCGAGGGTGCATTGCTGGGTGTTATTTTATGGGATAATTCAAAAAGAATTGGATACGGTATTACATTTGCAAGTGTGAACATAGTAAACTATAGTCACAGACATGGCAGTCACAACTTCATTCTGATACCCCTGACAACGCGAACGAGAAAAGAGATGACGGTACCGATCAGGGGGTTCAAACGAGACCCTGAAATCAAAGCTGCCAGTCTAAGGACAGTAATTTCAAGGAACAACAAAGTAAATCTTTAAGGTATACCCTTTCAGAGCGTAGCTGTGATAAAGGTCGAACTACGCCGCATTTCCATCAACCACAACGATACCCTCTATCTCCATACACGCCGGCAACGCACCATGTCCTCAACCAGTCCCAACATATACTCCTCCTGCCATCCGAAATAGCGCGCAAACGCCGAAAACACCGTATTGCGCTGCTCGGTGTCCAAAGCACCCCCAAAACTGCTCCACGCGCTCTATATGCCGCCACGTCGTCCTCAGCCTCCCTGGAACCAAAGTGGGGCGTCGAACCAGTAACGAGTGTCGTCAATGATATCTTGGTGAAGAATCGAAAGATTCGGACGCTGCTGCGCAAGGAGGTCCTGGTGGGTCTCTTTCCCGGGCCGTAGACGGAGAAAGGGGCTGACGACCAGCTCGGGGCAGGAGGTCATGTTCATTAGGATGTCGAGCATCACTCCCATGCGAAAGCCTGCCCCTATGTTCTTGGTTAGCATGTAGAAGTGGCGGCCGACAAAGCAGTTGACGATCCATTTGTCTGTGACTCGATTGGGGAGTTTGTCGTTGGGCTCGATGTGCATGTCGACGAGGCGGCGAAGCACCGTGAAGTAGGTGCCTGCGGCGTCCTTCTCTGTCATGGTGGTTTGCCGTAGTGGTGTATGCTACTCAATGTAGAGAGGTTCTGGGCCGGGGGGAGTCAAATATCTTGTGCTGGAGGAGGACGTTAAATATTCTGGGCTGGGGGATATCAAATATCGAGCTGTCTTGTGCCTGAAATATTAAGTAATGCGTTTACTTCTTCTGTTCAGTTGTTCAATCCCGTTTTTATAATAAGTCTTCTTTGGCTGTTTTTCTTTTATCCAATGAACAGCCAGTGTGTTGGGTGGTCTTGGTGGAGCTATTAACAAAGGGGCCCTCGAACGACGCTTTGTCTTGAATTTTCATTGTCTTCGTGAAGACACAATGCTTCTTGATACTGCCCATCTGTTTGTGAGTTTAGACGGCCAAGGATATTGCTTTCCACTGTTAGATCATCATACAACGCTGAGTGCGAAGTCGCTTCGTCAACCTTGCGCTCAAAGTAGCTGGACGGCCTTATGCAACACACACGACCTTGATTCTCCCCAATCGAATGTGAAAATGCCATGTCCAATCAGTATATAGTGATTTGTGTATTGATGATGAGTATGGGGGGCTGTTTCCTAATCGAAATATTCGCCTCCATAAATCCATTTGAACCTTTTATCCATTCCCTCGTATACCACCCTTTGTGTCCACGTCCATGTAAACATCCCTGTGTCATAAAACCAGAACGCCAATCCATACCCTCACGTCCAAATCCTCACCAATCTCGGTGTACTACTCATCCCTCATCATCAATCCCCCAAATCGCCCCAAAACTCCTTCAGATCATCCGCCCGCCACCGCGTCCCCCACCCGCTCTCCCTCTCGATGCGCCCCAGGAGCTCCAGGATGGCCTTGTGCTCACTGGCATGGCTCATGCACCGCCCGGCAATCCACAGCGGCTGGATGCCGTTGGTCCACGCGCCGTGGTGGTCGTTGGAGATGCTGATCCCGCAGACCTGCCGCGCATGCCAGAGGATGCTCCGCGGCTTCGAGGCCAGGCGTACCGCCGGCGGCTGGTTCTGCAGCATCAGGATCGACGCCGTGTGGTGCAGCTGGTTGCCCGAGATGGCCGACGGGTTGGAGAAGAGGATGGTCGGGAAGGGCGAGGCGTCCGATGAGGGGATCGTCATGGTGGGGAGGAGCGGCGCGGGACGGCGGTGGTGCCAGTCGCAGATGTACTTCCATAACTTGAGCCAGCGCGCGCGGAACTTGGGATCGTTGCGCGTTGGGGCTTGGAGTGTTTCCGAGGGTAGAGGGGCCAGCAGGTCAAGGACGTGTGCGATCAAGTACACGGCGTAGTTTGCCCAGTGCTCGAAATCCTTCGTGGACCGGAACGACTCGATATCGGCCTCAAGAGTCCGCTTAGACGCCCAGTGCGAGACGGGAATGAGCGTCTTGACCGACGATATAAGCCCACCGCAGACATCCATCCGCGCAAAGCACCAGAACAGGGCTTCCTCGATGCCACCGACGAAACCGTTGATCCCCACCGCCTCCATGAGACTCGCGCAGCCGTCCAGGTGTCGTCGCCATGCCTTGGGCGAGCAGCTCAGCATTTCCAGCACGCAGAGGATGACACATGTGGCGATGACGGCAGTGTTACGGGTAGGAAGGTCGGGCAGGAGAAGGTGGATGGCTTCTTGGTATAGAGCGAGGCTTCGGTCGGTTGGTAGCGTCGTCTCTTTTAGCTCGAGCTGGCGCGCCGAGAGCGCAAGCATCGAATATCGAAGATAGTCATGGTTTTTCGTCATTGTTGGTAGGATGTGTTGGAAATGCCGATCCCTGTCGAACTTGTCCAGCCAGGGAGCAATCTCATCGAAGTAATTCTTCCACAAAGCGCATTCTTCATCTTCCGAGAGCAATGGCAGCTGACTGTTGGTGGATGTTTGATAGTCTGGTAGTGGGATCGCTTCAACCGAGTCGTCGTCGATGGTAGTGGATGTGTCGTGCAGACTGTCCGCCTCGAACCTCGGTGTCGTCGACCGCGTCGGCGCATTGGACCTCGTCTCTTGGATGAGATGGTTCCGCAGCGTCGAGTGCAGCTCGTGGTATGCCGAACCGGGGAGAAAGATGCCGTCCTCCGAAGTCCCTTCTGGGGTGAAGGCTTGTATCTGTTCCATGTACGAGTAGTCGGGAATCATGTCCATGGCGATGGGATCCATGGACGCTTGGAGGGCGGGATCGACGTCGACGTCGACGGGCGACGGGACGTGGCCGCTCTGGCGGAGGTAGAGAAGGTTCGCGACGGCGCTTTCGGTCTGGCGTTGGGATGCCGGCGACCGGTTGCCTGTGCCCGGGGGATTCTGGCCGGCGAAGAAGCCGTCTGGAGGATGCGCGATGGCGTCGATGCGAGAGGATCGTCCGATGGTTGGGAGGTTTGTGCCACCATGGCGACCTAGGTTACTTGTACATCAGCGCCTGTCTTCTTTACCGATATGACTGCGCCAGCATCACTCACTAATGCCAGGCTCCTTGACGCTGGCTTCCTCATCATCCGACTCGAGCAGCGGCGATGGGGCGTTGTAGTCGCGGATGACCTCGGAGGTAATGTCGAGGATCTCAAACTCCCTCGGCGGCCGCTTCCTCGCCATCCTGCGCATCGACGGATGGCGACTCTCCAAGCTCTGGGCATTCTCGGCCCGGAACGTGATCTTGAGGCCCCATTCGCAATGCTCGTTGCGCCGGTAGCAGGTACCACAGGCCGGACGGCCCTCGTCGCACTTGCGCTTCTTGCGGCGACAGTTGAGGCAGCCGGTCCGGGTCCTGGTGCGCTTCCTCGGCTGGGCTCTGTCCATTTCCGTTAGGCGCAGCCGCGGGTCGGCGATGCGGCGGATCGTTTGGATTGTTGGGTGTGGAGAGGACGAGGCGTGAAGTTTTGGGGCTCTTCTGGGTTCCGAGGGGCAACTCTAGACGCCAGCTTTAGCGGGCAGGGCACATGGCTGTGGAGAAAGGTACGGACACACAATATCTCTCAATAACAGCGACCCGAGTTCAGTCCTCATTTTCATCTTGAAACGACATCAAGAAATAGGGTTAGTACTTGGTAAGGTTAGCAATTAGAGTGATAAAGTTAGACGGGGACGTACAATGTTGGTTGTGTTTAACGGTTGTATATTCAAGATTATAAGCATATAACCGTTGGGTAGTCGTCTCAGCGGCCATACTACCTCGACCCTATAACATCATACGGTAGCACCTTAGCTAAGGAGTGCTAAAAGTATAATAACCTAAATCCTAGATTTTTAATTTTATGAATTTATTAATTATATATATTATTATAACTAAATATATATATTTATTAATAAAGATTAATATATAGTATTTAGCTAATCTTTACTTTACTAAAGGTTTTATATAAGATCTTTAGCTATTAACTTAAAATACTATATAAAGGTATTAATTATTACTTTAGTACCTTTATATAAAGCTACTTAATTAAGGCTTCTTTAGCTATACTATAATATATATTATAATATATATTATAATATATACTATATATATAAAGATAAAGAAAATATTACTTATATAAACCTTAATTAAGAATAATAAGATCCTTTTATAAAGATCCCTTCTTACTTAATTTAATAAGGTTATCTTAAGTTCTATCTTCCTTTAGCTTAATTAAGTCTTTAAAAGTCTTTAATCCTTTTAGTAAACCCTATTAGAGTTAAATAGAACTTAAGGTATTATATATATACTTATTATTATATATATTTCTATTAGAGTACTAAATAGTATAATTTAGCTACTTATAATTACTATAATAACTATTAAAGTAACTTAAAAGATAAATATAATAAAGGAATAAGCTTATATATATATTTAGCTTATTTAAATATATCTTACTTTTATAAGATAAGTAAGAATAAAAAGATAGTATATTATAACTTTAAATAAATATAGTATTTATATATAAGTCCTATATACTTAAGATTTAATCTAAATATATATACCTCTAAAGGAAATAAACTAAATAACCTAATAGAATAAGAACCTTATATTATAATATATTTTTAATATATAATTAGAACTACTTAATAAAGATATTAACCTTATAGAAATAATACTTACTTAATATTTATATAAAATATATAATAATAAACTAAAGGAATATTAATTATTATATAAGAAGGTAAATTATAAAAAAGTTATATATAAAGTAATAACTCTACTTAAAAATATTATATAGATTAGAACTATAAATATAGTTAGTAATTTATAATTATATATATATAATAAGGGGATAATATTAAAAGAAGTATATAAACTTATAATAACTTTAAGGAAGAAAGTTAATATCCTAATAGTTATCTCTTTAAGGGCTTATATATATATAGTAATAATAATAATAATAATAATAATAATAATAATATTAAAAAGGGTAAAAAAGTAAGAATTTAAGTATTATCCTTTAAATTTATACTTTCCTTTATATAATTAGCTATTAGCTAATAAGGTAGCTATTATATTACTAATTATTACTTAATTAGCTATTTCTTTAATACTTAGCTAATTATATATATTATTACTTAAAGCTATTATAAGAATTTATATAAATAGCTATTTTATAATTATATAATTAGTATTATAAAAGTAATAATACTCTCTATTAAAACTTTTTTTCTTTCTCTTTTCTTTTTTCTTTCTTTTCTCTTTTTTATCTTCTTTCTTCTCTTTTCTTTATATATAAAAATAACTCTCTACTAAGTAAAATACTACTTAAAGTCTTAAGATACTTATAATATAATATATATAAATATCCCTAGCTCTTATATATACTTATATTATAGTATAAAGTAAGCTACCCTAATTAATCTAAGTAATTCTAATAATAAGCTAATTTATATAAAACCTTAAGCTTTTACTTAAACTATTAGTTTTCTTCCTTTTATATCTTCCCTTTAGTATTATAATTATATAAATAACCTTATTAATTATAACCTTCTAAAGGAATTCTAATTAAGAGTAAAAAAGACTATCTAAGTATACTAATTAAATACTAAGGTATATAATAATCTAGCTAAAGTCCTTATTTAGTTAATTAGTCTTATAATTATAAGTAAAGAGTTTAAAGGCTTTTTCCTTCTAAAGAAGATAATAAAGATTAATATATATATAGTAATAGATACTCTAAGAGAAATATTAATACTCTTTAGGTTTTAGTAATTTTATACCTCTTAAAGTATTAAATAACCCTTATATATAATATATAAGCTAATAGATTAATTAATATATATAATTTAAATTCTAAGATTAATTTAATTAGAAAGTTCTATATAAGCTTAGAAAGTTATAGTTTAAGTAAGCTAGCTTTAATTAACTACTTAATCTAGACTTATATATAAGCTATATAATTACTAAACTCTTTTCTAAAAATAGAGTTATTAATTAGGAGGTTTAAAATAAATAGTTAATTATATATATTTAATTTAAGGTAATTAGTAAGTTAAAAGCTAATAGTATAAAGAAGGCTAAGATAAAAGAAAGAAATATACTAAGTTCTTTTATCTCCTTTTAATCTTATTCCTTAGCTTATATACTATTTAAATCTTTAATTAAAAAAAGTAAGAGTTTAACTCTCTTAATCTACTTAATTTACCTAATTAAATACTCCTAATTTAAATCTTTTAATCTATCTTAGTTTAATTCCTTAGCTTATATACTAATTAAATCTCTAATTAAAGATAAAGAGACTTTATCTCTCTTAATATATCTAATTAAGTACTTTTAATCTAAATCTCTTAATCTACCTAAAAGACCTTATATAATTACTTTAATATATAACTCTTTAGTAGGGCTAGCTTATTATACTTAGGGTATTTAGTAAAGGTATTTAGTATAAAAGAAAAGATAGTATATATATAATAATTAGGTTTTAAAATTAGAATATTATTATAATTATATAATTTCTTTATTCTAAAAGTCTTAGAATTATACTTAAAGGGCTAATAGTAAAAAGTCCTTTTAAAGAGATATATTTACTTAAGAGTTAAAGTTTTTTTAAAAGAGCTTATATTAAGTTACTTAAATTAGTATAATATTATATAATAATAAAAGGATTTATATAAATCTTTTTACTCTCTTATAAGGGATTTTACTTATTATTATTATTATTTATATTATACTATTCTAATTAAATTTAAGTTATTTAGACCCCTTTTTATTATTAGGTAGAACTATATAATCTAGCTACTCTTAAACTAAAGTTAGATTAATATTAGCTAGATAAAACTACCTTTCTTTTCTTACTATTATATTACTAAAAACTAAGATTAATCTCTTAATTAACTTACCTAGCTATCTCCCGCTAGGGTTTAAAGGGTAAAAGAGCCTTAAGATAAGCTTAAGGTATTCTTTACTCCCCTAATATAAATTAATAGTTAGAGTAGGCTTAGACCTTAGGGTAGGCTATATATAGGCGCTTAACCTACCTTAGATAAATCGCCCTAAGGTTATTCCTTCCTTCTTTCTTCCTTCTTATAACTCTATTACTACCTTTAATAGCTTACTAATAAGTAATAATCTATATTTCTATTTATTATCATCCTAATATTAGGTTAAGCTTTAAGCTACTTTCTTCTTCTTTAGCTTTATTACTCTAATAAGAAAGTTCTCTTCTTAGCTATATTAGCCTCCTTTAGTAACTTAAGCGAAGGTACCTTAAGCTTAAGTATAAGCTTAAGGCTAACCCTTTATATAAAGAGTGCTTTAGTATACTATATATAGCTTTATAAGGAAGTATAAGTTTTATACTATAGTTAGGTTAGTATTATACTAATAGTTTATTAGCTTAATCCCCTATTATTAGTACTTTAAGCATCTTAAGAGAGAAGAGCTATAGTATATTTATAGCCTTATTCTTAGTAAGTCTCCTTATTAGTATTAGTTTAATTTTATACTAACTTTTATAAAGGGTTACTATCCTTAAAGTATCTTTAGTACTACTACTTAAAGGGTAAATATATTTAGGTAAGTAGTAAAGAGGTAATATTAATTTAGTATTAATATTAATTTATTTAGATTATTAATCTAAACTAATAATAGCTTTATGCTAAGGTTATATTTACTTAATATACTATTACTATAAAAACTAATAGCTTAAACTATAAGGATCTAGCTAATTATAAGGTATATTTATATTAATATTAGTTTTAAGGTCTATTAATAGTTATTATAAGAGTTTAATATATAGGTTAAGCTATTTATAACCCTTATTTATTATATATAAGTAGCTATTAGGTTTAGGGCTAGGTTTAAGTCTTAAGCCTATTATAATATTAATTTAGGTTTAATTAGGGGTATTACTATTAGTAATACTAATAGTCTTCCTTTTATAAATAGTAACTTTAGTACCCTCCTTTAGGGTAATTTAACCCCCCTTAAGGTAGCTCCCCCTTAGGATCTAACTAGCCTTAAGGTAGTCTTAGCTTAGTATATTATTAATAAAGTCTTACTCTTTTACGATTCTATTAATAATCTCTATTATACTATAATTAAGATAATTAATATCCTTCTTTAGTTTTACTATAAGTATTACTTTATTATAGGTCTCCTTAGTATTATATTAGTATTACTTTAAGCTAATATATAATAGTAGCACTTTAAGTTTCTATATAGTAAGAGTTTAATTCTAAATAGGGAGGGGAAAGCTAGTATTACTCTAAAGATTAAAAGTTTAGCTAGACCTATAGGTATTAGTAAGAGGGCTAAAGGTAGAATAGCTAATTAGGCCTAAGATTAATATCTATTTAGGCTTAAGTTAAGTTTATTATATATTTAGTAGTATCTCTTAAGTTAGTATATAAGAAGTCTAATATTAAGCTAGTATAAAAATAAAGTAAAGTAATTATCCTTATAATTTCTAACTAATATTATCCTTCCCCTTTAGTAACTAAATAAAGATAGTAATCTATATAGTAATTAAGGGGGAGAGAGGTAATTAAGTATATATTTACCTCCCCTTACTATTATAATAGGGCTGCCTTAATAGGAGAGGGATTATATTTATATAGCTACTATTTAGTATATATATATATTAGTTTTAGTTTAGGGGAGAACTATCTTTAGACTAATATTAGTTTAATATATATATAACCTCCTTTACTTCTTCTTACTCCTACTAAAGGTATATAATAAGGTTAAATTATTTAAGCTTACTAAGTTAAAATAGCTAATATACTAAGGTTTAAGTTAAGTTCTTATTACTAGCGATCTATTTAAAGTTTAAGGTAATACTAGTATTTCTATATAGTTCTTATCTTTCCTATAGGATATCTTAATAGAATATAACTAAATAGTATAGAGTTTTATTTCTTCTACTATATTAGCATTTAGCTATAGTTAACCTAAGGATGCATTATTAAAGGAGATATATATATAGGCTAATATAGCTTATTCTTACTTAAACTAGTATAAAGGATTTAGCTTTAGAGAGTAATATATAGAGTAAGAGGGTCTTCTTATTAAGCATCTATTTAGCGGGTAGGTATTATTACTCTCTCGCCCTATTAGCAGTTTAAGCCTTAGTCTTTTATCTTTTATACTACTTTACGCTTAAAGTTAATTCCTAATCTCTTTTATATTTAATAAGCTTTACTCTAAAGCGTTTAGCTTTTATTAAGGGGAGGGGTTTATAGTCTAGCTATCTTCTATTCGGTTTTATATAGAGGTAGTATCTTACTTATACTACTAACTTTAATAGCTTTTCGCTTAGGCCTACTTATAGGCCTTTAAAAAATTTACTACTCTTTATATTAAGCTAAAGGTCTAATAGTACTATATAGGATTCCCTATATAGCTATTAGACTAGTATTAATTTATAAGCCTTAGTAACTCTTTATAAGTAAGCCTATTTAAAGGAGGCTAGGTTTTAGGCTATACCCTTTAGTTTATTATCTTAATCTATAGGTTTATACTAAATAATAGAGCTATAACTAATAGCCGCTTATATAACTATTATATAGATAATATAGTAGTAAGTAAGTTAAGGGCTAGCTATTAATAATATAAGCTTATTAAGTAAGAATTATTAGAATTATATTTTCTTCTTTATTACTACTTTATATTCTTTCTATATAAGCTTTTAATTAAAGATTACCCTTAGGATTTATACTTTAGTTTAAGGTTTAATTTTTACTATTCTAATATTAAGCTAGCCTTTAACCTTCTAGCAATCTTTATTAAAACTAATAAGTTAATATTTCCTAGGGTTAAATATAAGTCTATAGGTATAGGACTACTTTAAGTAAGTATTATAGGTAGTATAAAGCTAGGCATATATTATTATTATATTCTTACTAAAAGCTAAGATATTAGTATTATTTATAAAGGTAATTATATTTATACTTTTAACTTTCTTTAGTACTTTATAAAGGCTTAAGGTATAAAGTATAAAAAGGATTAAGGATAAGGGTAACCCTTATAGGACTTTAGCTTAAAGGTAGATTAAGCTTAACTATTCACTATCGATTATTAGGGTAGTTTCTCTATCTTTTAGGAAGGATATAAGCTAGTTTAGGATCTATATTAAGAAGCCTATATAGCTAAGGCTATTAATAAGCTTCTTATATAGGATAGAGTTAAAAGCACTAATAATATTTAAGCTTAGTATTAAGTAGACTCCTTATAGACCTTAAGCTATTTAGATTTAGTTAATTATTATATAGATTACTAAGTTAACTAAGTAGTACTACTTATTACTATATTAAGCATTTAGTAGAAGTTTATAGTTTTTAGTATTCCTTTAGATCTCTTTTATAATTATCTTTTTAATAACTTTCCCTACTATAAAGAGGAAGGCTATAGGTTACTATAATCCTACCTTATTAGGGGGCTTCCCTACTTTTAGGATTATTATTATATATAATATACAGAATAATCTTAAGAAGTATTCTAGTTAGAAGCTTACCTTAGCGATAAAAGCAATCCTTTTAGCTATTTCCCTTCTACTAAGGTTAAGAATACTATTTAGAATACTATTAAGGCTTATAGCCTTTTAGTTCTTTATATTCTTAATGATTTCCTATATATATCTTTAGTAAATATATAGGGTAGACTTAAATAGGGGTTAGGGGGGTAGTAAGTTATTCTCTTCTTCTAGTAGAAAGAGTTTTAAAAAGAACTTTTTAGATAGGATCTTAATTTTTTCTTTAAGGTTTATAGTATATATATCCCCTTTAATTTATAGTAGGGGTATAATCATAAGGTTTATAGTCTTCTAGCTCTTAGCTTAAGCTTACTTTACTAGCTTTTAGACTATCTTACTTTCGCTTTTAAGGTTATAAAGAGCTTTCTACTATACTAAGTTTAAAGTATAGTAAATAGCCTTCTTTTTCTCTCTAGCTACCTTTTAGAGTGTATATATATTAAGGGTAGACTAATTTTATACTTAGTTCCTATAGGCCTTTTATTCTTAAGCGACCATATTATAAGTAGTTTTATTCTACTAGGTATTCCTTAGAGTACCCCCTTTTATTATAGGAGTATTCTTCTTAATAGTTTCTACTAGGTATTAAATAAATTCCTTACTATATTCATTAAGTTATATTAGTATATTAAGTTATCTTAGGTTTAGGGCGTTTATAGTGTTTACTCTAATGGCTTTATTATTTATAAGTTTCTAGTTTAGCATTAAGGTAGTACTAAGTTAGTCTTTAGTTCTAAGTAAGTTATATTTAAATAGTAGGTAATTAGAGCCCTTATATAAGGGGATATTAGTATATTAAATATAAGTAGGGATTTTACTTAATTATAATAAAGAAAGCTTATTATTTTATTAATACTCTTAAATATATTATTATAAGTATTATAGCGGGAGTCCTTAGATAGGTAAGCTAGTAGGTTACTAGTAGGGATATAATAAGGATAAAGAGAACAGTTAGAAGGGGATAGAGTTTTTAGGAGGAAATATTAACATTAAGAGNNGAGAGAGAGGGATTATTATAGAGAGATAAGATAGAGAGATTTTTATTTTATTTTACAGAGAGATTCTTCCCTTCTTACAGAAAGATAAGAGAAAGAAAAGCTCTTTAAGCTTAAAGCTTAAGTTCTTTGCCTTTATTTANNGCCCTATTAATACCTTACTAATATTCGTTCTTACTACTAACTTAATAATCATCCTTATAAGATACTTTACTACTAGATAGTACTAAACATAAGACTGCTAGAGTATATATATGCGATTTAGTATAGCTTTAGGCTAACTAATAAAGATGCCTATATAATACTTTTCTATATACCCTCTTAAAGGATCGCTATTAAGTTAGGGTGTTATTTTTAGTCCCTTTTCGCTATTAAAGTATATATATATAAATATAAAGGGCTAATTAGAGTTATTAAGAGAATCTAAAGAGAATCTACTTAATAATAATTAACTTATATATTAAAGATATATTTCTTCTAAAAGAAATAAGTTAATATTAATATCTTAAACTATAATAAGTATTATATATAAAGTAATCTAATTACTATTTATCTTAAGTTTATTAAGAGAGATACCTTAATTAAGGACTTCTTATATATAATAGAGATTAGCTAGAATCCTAAAAATAATATATTAATAATTCTTTTATATATAGATTTTATACTTATTCTAAAGAGAAATAAACTTTATAAATTTATCTTAAATAATTAAGGTATAAATTATATATAGAGTAATCTAATTAATAAGCTTTCCTTTAATAAAGAGAATATATTTTATAAGTTTATTAAAGAAAGATTAAATTATATTAGCTTTAAAGAAGTTATTAATATATAAATATATAATCTATTAATTAGATATATCTAACTAGAGTTAGTACTATTAGCTCTTAATATAGATATTCCTTATACTAAGTTTATATATATATATTATAATTTAAGGCTTTACTCTAGCTTAAGCTAGATAAGAAGGTTATCTTCTAACTATAATAAGGCCTTACTATAGGATTAATTAGTAGTAAATAGGTATTTAGCTTAAATAGGTAGGAAGCTTCTAGCTTCCTTTCTTTCTTCTCTTAACTTTAGTAATAACCTTATTTTAGCACTTTTCTATAGCTACTTAAAGGCTAGCCTATTATATTTACTAAAGTTCCTCTTACGCTAAACCCCCTATAAGAGTAAGATCTTTACGATAGATACCTACTGCTAAATTTTACCTATACCTAACTAGCTTAAGAGTTAAAATAAGCTTCCCTCTTAGTTAATCTTAATACGTATAAAATTCGCTATTAATAGACCTATAATTAAAGAGTCTTAAGTATAATTCTTCTATATATATATATAGCTTAATAGTACCTTTAAGAGTATATTTCTACTATATATTATAAAGGTATCTTAAAATAAAAACTATAATAACTAACTTAATATATTTCTTATTTATATTAAGAGTATAATTAGTAAGCCCTATAAGTAATAATATATTAGTCTTCACTTAATTATATAGTAATAATAAAGGGGGGAGAGTACTTATAATTATATTAATCGCTAGGAATTTACACTCTTTAAAGTAGGTATAACCTAATAGCCTAATAACTATAAGGTACTTAACCTTATAACTAGATTATAGCTATCTATTAAGAGATAACTTAATCGTAAAGAGTAGCCTAATAAATATACCTTCTTTACTGCTTTACTAAAGGGATTTAATAGAATCTTTAAAGATTACTAACCTAATAAACCTACTAATAATAATACTCTATACTAATCTAATAACGCAATATAGATTAACTTAATTAATATAAAATGTAGCTAGCTATACTATTACTATTTTCACTATAATAAAATTAGATACTTTAAATAGAACTACCTTAAGCTATAAGGATAGTTTAATACTAGTTTAAATGCAATTAAACTAATACTTAAGGAAGAAAAGGTTTTTAACTAGGGAGATTAATTCCCTTTTAAATAAGTATATAAAAGAGAGGGCTATTTAGGATTAAGCCCGAATTAACTAAAATTAAGGATATATATATTATTCTATTTAGGTATACTATAGGTCTAAACTAAGCTAATCTTTAGCTAGATTAGTTAGGGTCTATATACTATATTACACTTTAGTAGCTAATTAGCTAAGACTCTATTTAAACTAAGTTATATATAGTTAGACTAACTTAATCTAGCTAATTAGGTCTATTAGGGCTATATAACTAGACTAAATTATAAACTAGCTAAGCAGTAAGAAATACTATATAAATAGTAAAGCATTATTACTAACTTATTTCTAAGGATAAATAGAAAACTAGCCTTTATAAAGGAATTCCCTATTAGATATTTAGAAAGAAGTGCTCCTTTAAGTGCTTAAGTTCCCTTAGGAAGGGAGATTATACTAAGTGAATATATTATGTATATAGCTAAGCCTATTAAGGATAATAAAGTAGTAGTATAGGTAACCTAAACTGCCTATTAGCTAACTTCCTAAAGAAGGAAGGTATATTATAGTTTAGGGCTTTATTTTAGCTTAAGCTAAATAAGAAGGTTATCTTCTAACTATAATAAGGCCTTACTATAAGATTAGTTAGTAGTAAATAGATATTTAGCTTAAATAGGTAGGAAGCTTCTAGCTTCCTTTCTTTCTTCTCTTAACTTTAGTAATAACCTTATTTTAGTACCTTTCTATAGCTGCCTAAAGGCTAGCCTATTATAATATAGTATAATTAGATTTAATCTCTTTAATAGTATATATATTAGTATTTAGCTTTATCCTTATATAAAATCTTAATTAGACTAATAATAGCTAATATAGCTTAAGCTATTACTTATAGAAGTATTTTAATCCTATAGTTTAAATAAGTAAAGAATAGTCTTATCTTAAGATATTATATTATATAAAAATACTATTTTAGTATACTTAAAATAATAATTATAAATTAGCTAATATAAAACTAAATAATATATCTTAAGTATATATTAATATAGATATATATTTATATACTAAATCTCTTTAGTTTCTTATAGCTATTAAAATACTAAAGGAAATTTAATCTAAAAATAATAAAGTTTATATAATACTTAAAGTTCCCTTCTTAATATTTTTAAACTTCTTCTAAGAAGATTAACTAATAAAAGTTATAAAGGTTTAATTTAATTTAATTTAATTTAATTTATTTATACCTAATTTAGCTAATAGCTTTTTAATCCCTCTTCTAAGTAACTTAAACTAATCTATAATAAGAAGGAAAAACCCTAATAGTAAGCTATAAAATGAAAAACCCTTTACTACTCTTACCTAAAGGGAAAGTAAGTTAAGCTTAATATATATTTATAGTAGTATATAGTATAAGTAGGTTTACTTTATAAGAAAAGCTAATTATATACTTATAATAATAAATCCTTATAGGGCTTAGCCTAAATTATATACTAGAACTTATTTAATCCTAAGGTAAGCTTAGATTATTTATACTATTCCTTATCCTCTTAGGTATTATCCTCCTTATTAATTAGTATTAATATACCTTTTCTAACTTTTAATAGTATTTACTCTCTTATTAGGTTAATTAGCCTAAATACTATAAGGGTAAGATTTAGACCTAAGTTTAATCTAGCCTAAGGTCGCTTTAAGGGCTACTTAAGCCCCCTTTAAGTAAGGTAGTTTAGTACTATAGATAGTATTAGTATTAATAATACTATTATATCCTATAGTAGGTATACTATATATTTATACTACTCATTTAGAATATTAAATTATATAGATCTCTCTATATAAGTATTCCTTATTTATTCTTACTCTTTCTATACTATATAGTATATATAGGATTATACTAAGTATAGCCCCTTATAGTTATAATATACTATAGGGATCTTACTAGTAGAGGTAGAGTATACTATATCTCTTATATAATAAAACCCTTTATAATAGCTATACTTAGCTTATTCTTAATAGTATTATATAATATATCTAAAGCGAAAGTACTTAAAGTACTACTTAAATTAAATCTCCTTTAAATAAAGCTTAATCTAATAAATCTTTATAATTATAATTATACTTTAGTTATAAAGTTTATTTATATCTATTAGTTTAGTTAATAATATAACTAATAATTAATAAGGTTTAGCTATATAGTAGCTTTATAATAGTTTTATAGTATATACCTTAATACTATTTATATATTAGATATTTACTATAAGATCCTTAAGTAAGCCTCCTATATAATTAATTAAGACCCCTTTAGTAATTATTATAAACTACCTTAAGACTTAATATATACTTATACTAAAAATAGTAAGGATTTATATATTATTCTTTAAGAGATTTATAATTAGTTTATAAAAAATAATTATAATATCCCTATTAGAAAGGTAGTATAAGGCTACTATAAGAAAGAGATAATCCCTTAAGAGGGTATAGTTAATAGATATTATAATATCTAATAGTATATAGGATATAATATTAAGAGCTATACTTAGCGACTTAATAATAATCTCCTTAGTATAGTAAGGAGGGATTATCTTAAATAGTAATACTATAGGGGATTAAAGTATCCCCTTATTATAAGCGACTTAAGCTTAAGTTAGATCCTTAGTGGGTTTCTAGAGGGTAGTTAAGATTACTTTTTTAATAGTAAGTATAATTATTTCTATAAGAGTAGGTAAGATTAGGATCTTTCTGCTTATATATTAGGTATAGCTTATAATAGTATTAATTAGGATAGCTATTATTTCCTAAACTAAGGAGAAAATAGCTATTAGGATAATTACTTTAAGTTTATTTTTAATCTTAATAATAAGGTCTTTAAATTAATTATAGGTTATTTCTATACTAGGCTTAGCCTATAGTTAGTATAGGTTTTATAGTAAAAGATTTTCCTTAAGAGGAGGAGGGAAATAGTTTATAACCTTAATATCCTCTATTTCGCTTAACTTACCTATTATATATAATATAGTAATAATATAAAAGTAAAAAGAAAGTAAAGAAAGATTATAAAGAAAGATACTTAAGTTAGAATTAATTTTAAGTATATAACTAAAGTATAATAAAGATAACTATTAAATATTTATAAAAAGTTAAAATAAAAAGCTTATTTTATATTTAAATATTATAAAGAATTAAGAAATTAAAATACTTATATAAATAAAAATAAAATTATATATACTTAATTAATTCTTTTATAATTTAAATATATTATTACTATATAAATCCTTAAGTTAAAAGCTATTACTTTAAGGTTTAAATACTAATTAGCTAAATATTTTATATACTAAAAAGTTTATTTATTTAATTAAGAATAATAAGAATTAATAATTAACTTCTTTCTTACTTCTTAATTTCTACTTACTATAGCCTTAATCTACCTTTAAAATATATTCTAATACTAGAATTAGAATCCTTATATATATATTACCCTTAATTTAATAGCGCATTAAGGCTATAATAATAATGCTAATACACTACTAATAGCTATTAATTTAAGAGTATATAGCCTTAAGTAAAGTTAATATAACCCTTTAGTAAGAATTAATTAGTATATATAAAATAAAAATAATAAACCTACTATAGAATTAATTAGAATACTAATAGATAACCTTAAAACTAATACTTATAATACTATTATTAGAATTATCCTCCTTACTCTTCTTAAATAGGTCTAAACTATAGTTTAAACCTATATCTTTATGTAGGAGATATAAGTATATACCTCCTATAAAGTTAATACCTTATGTAATTATAAAATATCCCTTAAAGAATAAATCACCTTAAATATTATTATTACTTTAACCTCTATTATTAACTCTACCCTTATAGTAGCCTTAGATTATAGTAAAGACTAACCCTCTTACGTATTAATTATAGTATAGAACCTCTCTAGCTTAAGCTATAGAAGCCTTAAGTAAACTACTTAAAGCTATATTAAGCGTAAAGTTATAATCCATATAAGAAATACTCCCCTTAATATTAGTAGCTAATTACTAAAAGATACTATTATAATAGCGAACTAAGCCTATAGTAATATAAATATTATTATAGTAAGAAAGCTCTTAAGCGGTAATATAGTCCTTATATTCCTTACTATAGATAAGGTATAAGCTAGATATACTAAAGATTAAGTTACTAAGGCCTTTAGTAAGAATATAGCCTTATTACTCTTAACCTTTATAATAATAATAAAGGGAGTCTAACTTATATTTATTCTTAATAATACTAATAAGCTTATTAAAGAAATTAATAAATCTAACTAGCTAAAAGTCCTCTAAGCTAAAAAACTAAAGACTAACTAACCTAGCTCTAATATAAAGATAAACCTAATTCTTTATATTAGCTCTATTAAGAAAGCTAACATCCTAATAAGGAAGGTTACTTAATAGAGCGTAATAAAATCCTATTAAACTATATCCTTTATAAAGGAAAGCACTCTACCTAAAGCTAAAACTACCCTATTATAGCTATATATTAAGCATAAGCTAAAGAAAGCTACCCTAATAGACCTCTTTATTTTTAGGAATATAAAATAGTTAAACCCTTAGGAAGTTAGAGTTTTTTACTACCCTCTCTAATAGCCTAGCTCCTAAGGGCCCTTAATATAGCTAGGAAGCCTAAAAGACTCTTAGGCTTAATAAATAAATAATACTAAATATCCTTTAGTTAATCCTTAACCTAAGCTTATACTCTATTTATACTATCTCCTCTCTTATTATTTACTTTTATATCTTTACTATTACTCTCCCCTAAAGATACTAATTAATACTTATACTCTTTTAGAATATAAATTAATAGCCTACTCTTACCTATATTACCCTATAGGTATATAGCAAATATAATATAATTATACTTCTTAAGCTAAATATAAACTCTAAAATAAAATCCCTAGCTTACCCTAAAAGATATAATTATTATATAGTTTACTATAATAAATATATAGTTATATATATTAATAAGTAATATAGACCTAAGTTATAAATATTAAAGGCTAGAGAAGATTAAGCTAGTATTACCTTTATAAAAACCTAATATTAAATTATTACTCTTTATAACCCTCTAAATAATAAAGGTAACTTATTTATACTATAAACTTTAGCTAGTACTATACTAGCTAACTATATACTACTTATTAGTAATTTTAACCTTTATTACTTAATATAAGATTACTTTAGTTAGATAGACTAAAGTAGTAATACTTTACTAGTAGAAGTATTATACCTTTATATTAGCCTTCTTATACCTTATAGTATAATTACTAGATTAGCCTAAAGCTATTATAATAATACTCTTAACTTAGCCTAAGCTATAAAAGCTATATATATAATATATAAAGGAATAAACTATAACTTAAAGAGATTTAACTATTTCCTATAGTATATCTATATTATAGCTATCCTAAAAGAGCTAGCTCTAAAATTAAACCCTAAATATAACTAGAAGAAAACTAACTAATAGAAAGCTATTAATAAAGTAATAGTCTACCTAAGGTAAACCTAAAGTATAATAACCTCTACTAAAGCCCTTAATAAAGTAGTTAACTAGCTTATATAGTAACTTAAGGCAATCGCTTAGTTTATAACCCTAAAGCTAAAGAAACCTAAACCCTATTATAACCTATAGTAAAATAGCGAAATAGCTAAAGTAACTAAGGAACTTAAATAAGCTTAATATAAAGCCTAATAAACTAGCTAATTATTAAACTAATATACTTTAGCTAATATATAAGTATAGTAAGATTATTATATAAAAAACGCTTAATACTCTTATTAGAGAGAACTCCTAACTAACCTCTTAAGATATAATATTATATAATTCTAAAAGATAGAAAGATAGGCTAAGCTATATAGTAATACTATTATAATCCTATTATAGCTCCCTCCTCTTACCTAATTAGACTACCCTAAACTAATAGCGCTTTATATAGATAAAACTAAGATCCTTACTAGGAAATTCTTCCTTAAGCCTTAGGCTAATAACTCTAACCTCTCTCCCTTACCTCTACTTAGATCGCTAGAACCTAAGTTAAGCTTAATATATCCTAGAATTATCCCTAATAAGATTAGTAAAGCCCTTAGTAAAATTAAGTTATAAAAAGCCCTAAGTGAAGATAGAATTCCTATTAGCTTCCTTAAAGTATATAGTAAGCTATTTATACTAATGCTTACTAAAATAGTAAATATAAGCATTATAATTAATTACTTCTTAACTTACTTCTATACTATAATTACTATAGTTATTCTAAAAGCTAATAAAACCTTAATATAATAATAAACTATATTAGGCTAATAACTAATTTCCCTACTTAATATAATTAGTAAAATTATTAAAATAGTTATTAGCTAGCGTATTATAATTATAGTAGAAGTAAAGGGGCTATTACCCTTAGGGTAGATAGGTAATAGACTAAAGAAATCTATAGAACTTATACTAATAGTTATTATAAAAGTAGTATATATAGCCTAAAGCTAATATAACCTTACTTCTCTCCTTTAACTAGATTTTATAAGGGCTTTTAATAGAATAGATTATAAATAACTTATTATAACCCTATAATAGATAGACTTCCCTAAATAGCTCCTTATATAGCTTAATAGCTACCTTATAGTATAAATAGTATACCTTTAATTTAATAGTTAAATCTTTAACCTTATTAAAGTCTAAGTGAGTATCCCTTAAGGATCCCCCTTATTACTTATTTTATTTATCCTTTTTATCTTTAGCCTTTATAAGGCCCTAAAGAGCGCTCTAGGGATATTTATAATAAGATTTATAAATAATACTAACCTATTAGTATTTAAATATAATATAGAAGAAACTTAAGCTTAGCTTAAAGCTGCCTAAGAAATTTATAATAATTAGACTAAAACTAATAGAATAACCTAAGAACTAAATAAAGTAATACTTATATACTTTACTTAAAAATATATAATAAACTAAATATAGATTTAGCTTAAGGACTTAATAATTATACCTAAAGAGTTATATAGATTTCTTAGATTCTTTCTCTATTATAAACTACTTTAGGGACTATATATTAACTACCTTAAGGGAAAGCTTAAATACTAATATTAAGCCCTTATTATAATTACTATAAGTATATAAAGGGTTAACCTTATAGCTATTAGGTTACTCTATATATAGGTTATATAATTAATTATAGTTTATTATACTAGAGCTTACTATACCCTAATATCCCCTAGAGGGAAACCCTAAGGGATTATATAATTATTTATAGTAGAATAAATATAGAGCTTATATATAGTCTTAAGGGCTTATAAAGTAATACTAGCCTACCTATTAGAAACTAAATTAATTATTCCCTCTTTTAATATATACCTTAATAAACTTACTACTTAATTCTATAGCTATATAGAAAGGTAAAATACTATACTACTTATTAGGAATACTACTATAATAGCTATAAGGTAGATTTACTATAAATAATAATAAGAACCTTAATAATAACTATAATAAGAAGTTAAAAACTAGCTTAGAAGCTAGCTCCCTTATAGAGAATAAAAGCTAACCCTATAGACTATTTAAGCTTATACCTTAGCTAAATAGACTATATAGTAGACCTAACTTTAAGATAAGGTAAAAGAGTACTAAAGAATAAATCACTTTAAACTAATAGAAGCTTACCCTTTAGCTAATAAGAAGAAAGCACTTTACCTATATTAAGATTTAAATAAGTATTAAAGCTTAATACTTATATAGCTTAAAATAAGAAAAATTAAATTAAAGAGCTTTTTCTTCTCTAAAGGTATACTTAATATACTTTTACTATAATACTTATATAGAACTAGCGAAGAAATACCTAAGTATATTATTATTTACTACTTAAGATTTATTAAATAATAAAGCTACCTTATAAACCTACTATAAAACTAATATAAACTTAAGGCTTAATTATTAGTCTATAAGATAGTCTAACTACTTACCTACTAGTTCTTAAACCTATATCTTATCCTATACTATAAGCTTACCCTTTAGATCTATAGTAATTATAACTATAAAGTAGAAGTAGAATAAGAGATTAAAGCGTAATAAGCTAGATTCTATAGCCACTAGGTAGGAATAATATACCCCCATACTAAGTGCTTTTAATCCTTCTTATGGAAAGACTAAATACACCTAGAAAAAGCTATAAAGGGTAAAAAACCAGCCTAATTATAATAGCTACCACCCCTAGATTAAATCCTCCGCCCCCTAATTAAGTCCTTTAAGCCTATAGTACTAACCTATAGACCTATTTTAAACTTATAATGCGTTTGAGACTTAGTGCTAACGTGGGTATAGTAAGAGCTAAAAGGGGCGACTTATAGAGGCGTTAAAAAGTAAAAAGGAAAAGGAAGGTCTTATAAGCTTAATAAAGAGACTAAATAGTAGAATTCTAGGCTGTTACTACTAGCTGCTAGCAGCTATTAAGCTCTAGGCCTATACTAGCCTCTAGCTACTTATAGTTAATAGCTAATAGATCTACTAATAGCTAAACCTACCTACTTAAAAACCTAGAGCTCTAACTATACTTACACTCATATAATAAGCCTATATATAATATATAGATATATAATTAGTATATAGCTAGCATGCGCCCGCCCTAGTACTACCTTAATAGGGTACTTTCCTTTTTCTTCCTTTCTTTTTTCCCTTTTTTTCTTCTCTTTTTCTTCTTTACTTAATAGGAAGGGGGATAATTCTAGTCTTAGTATAAAGGATTATTTTACTTATATACTATAATAGTATAAGGGACCTAATTTAGGTCTACTATAAAAGTAATATAAGTTTTTATTTATTTTAGTTTTTCTTATATCTTTATAAAGTAAAAGTACTATTTACCTTTTAGGTTTATAATATATAAATAAATAAATAAATAAATAAATAAATAAATAAGAATTAATAATCCTTAAATAAAAAGCTTAAATATCTCTTTATACTAAAAGTTAAATAAATATTAATATAAAAAATCTTATTTTATAAATTAAGATTTAAATATTTAAAGGCTAATTAGTTATTACTTTTATATAATAAGACTAATATTAATTTAAATAAAAATAATATAATAAGAAGAATTACTCTTAAAGAAAGAGAATATTTCCTTTTATATATATTCTAAATCTTTTAGAAGCTATAATATAATTCTTAATATAATAATAATAATAAGGAGTATTCTAAGTATAGAGCTTAAAGATATATACAATTAATGAATTCGTGAAATTAAAAATCCAGGATTTAGGTTATTACACTTTTAGCACTCCTTAGCTAAGGTGCCACCGTACATCGTTAAGGTGAGCAGCTAAATTGGTGCAAAACCGGGGAATCAGGGATTGACGTCTCTAGACCGCTTGGAGATGCCGTCGGCAATCCAGATGGGGAACGATGCGGAGGGATCCTTGTTCGTCACGCTTTGCATTACTATTTCCTGCTTCATTACTTCTGTACTTCGTAGGCTATTCAGCATCACACCAGCTTCGTCTTCAGCGCCGCTTCCACTCCCCGCAGAATGCTCACCACGCCCAGCGCGCCCGGGTCCGGAATGCCGCCCTCCTCGTCGAAGCGGTCCTGCCCGACGTAGCTCGCCCGGCCCAGCGCCGCCGCCATCTGCCGCGTGCCCTCGGCGCCCGTCCGCGCGTCGGCGATGGCGCTCTCCAGCGGGCGCGCGCCGTGGAAGGCCTTCACGAACGGGATCAGCGCGTCCATCAGCGTGCGGTGGCCGATGCGCGCCGGCGTGTACCGGCACAGCTCGTCCAGGCCGCTCTGCAGCGACTGCCGGAGGAGGTCCGATACGGCTGGGGTTGAGGCCGGTGTAGATAGCTCCGCGAGGCGGTTGGCCACGGCGTTGAGGAAGATGGCGTAGATGGCTCCCGACGTTCCGCCCATGCTGCGCTCCGCTGTCATGGCCGTCCGGCGGAACACTTGGCCAATGTCGACCGAGTCCGCGTTGTCTCTTTGGAATTCCTTGACGAGGCCTAGTTCAGGTCAGCTGAAAATCTCCTAGTGGAGGGCTATAACTATTCGGCCCAGGGGGCAGGTGAAAGCGCCTCACCATTGACGCCGTTGAGCAGCGTCTCTCCACAGTCGCCGTCTCCCGCAAGCGTGTCGTATTCTGTAATCTTGGGCTCGTCCTCTGCGGTTGTGGTTGCGACGGCGTCGATGATGGCCCTGACGAGCGATGTCGGAACTGGCCACCGAGTTAGTCGTCGTTTTCATTGCAGACTCAGCGTAAATGGTTTATACCCTTGACACCTGTTTCCCGACCGTTTGGTTCCTCGGCCGCCACCGTCGTCTCCCGCTTCGCCGCGGCCTCCGCGTCCGTCGCCCACCCGTGGATCGCTCGGGGCCACGCGGGCGCCGTAGTCGGCGCATCCAGAAGCGACACCAGCTCGTCGTCCAGCTTCAGCAACGTCGTCGAGAAGCCCGGCCCGTCCAGCGACGTGACAAACGTCCCGACGAGGCTGCGGTCGATATGGACATCCCGCGCCGTCAGCTGCCGCACCACCTCGTCGGCCACGACGCCCAGCTCCAGCACGCTCAGCCCGCCGAGGTTGTTCACCATCAGACACACGCGCTCGCCGCGCCGGGGCTGCCACATGCCGTTCTGCGGCTTGAACAGCATGTCCAGCGTCTTGCCCACCGTCGCCTCCAGGCTCGCGATGGCCTCGCGGTGCACGCCCGGCTCGTTGTGGATGCCCATGCCGTACTCGAGCTGGTCGCCGGGGAGTGCGTCCTGGTGGCCGCGTCCGGGCACGCTGCATCGGTCGAGGCTGGCGGCGACGGTGGCCATCTGCGACGCTGCCTT
This sequence comes from Neonectria coccinea, assembly GCA_019137265.1. Taxonomy (NCBI): domain Eukaryota; kingdom Fungi; phylum Ascomycota; class Sordariomycetes; order Hypocreales; family Nectriaceae; genus Neonectria; species Neonectria coccinea. The sequence goes on from WPDF01000244.1 coordinate 40,012, forward strand.
TTTGGCGACGGCCGTGACTTGGTTGAGGTCGGCACTGGGTAAAAGTCTCGTGTTAGTCGGCGTAGATACGGACTGAAGAGGGAGTCTCACCCTTCGGCGGCCTTGGCACCCGCGATCTTGTGCACGAGCACAACGCCCGCCAGTCCTCGCTGTCCGACCAAGGAATTGCCCTCAACCGACACATCATCGCCCACGATGACCATGTTGACATTCTGTCCGTCAGCCTTGGCCTTCTCAGCCGCCAATCCAAAGTTGAGCTTGTCGCCAGTATAGTTCTTCACAATCATCAACGTCCTGTGGCCACACACGTCAGCTCCCCGGTTCACTTACACCGACACATGCCGGCGTCTTACCCCTTGGACGACTTGACTGTCTTCAGCCCCGTCAAGATCTGCGAAGCCGACGGCGACGCAAAGATCTCGCCCGCAACCACGGTGTCGAGCGCTCCCTCGCCCAAGTACCCCGCGTGGGCGGGCTCGTGGCCGGATCCGCCGCCGGAGAGCAACACGACCTTGTCGACATGTTCCGGAGCGCGGCGACGATAGAGGACTGTTTCCCAGCGACGCGGTCAGCCCATGTTTGACATCACAGTTGGCTTCGGGTTTGGTTGCAGCTCACTCTTCTCGGCTGCAATGAGACTCAATGCCGGGTCGTTGAGTATACAGCTTCGCAGGGTCCGCTGCACAGGGTTGTCGACTCCACTGATGAAGCTCTTCCCTGTGGTCACTGTCGTCTCAGCTCTGCGCCGATCATGCCCGACAATGGGACGACGTCCTACCTAGAGTCATGGTTGGTCTGTGGGTGGGTGGTTCTTTTTCTTGTTTCGAGGAGGGCGTTTCACACAGGAAAATCACGGCCGGGTTGTAAAATCATGGAGGAATCGGGCCATCACCAGTAACAGCAACTTCGTATTATCGTGGGCTTCACCAGCTACCTTATGCCCTCGCCGCGGGCGTTCCCACATACCCTTTTCGAACAGGGCTGGCTTACTGGCGTAATTTCTTTTTCCTTTGGCGAGCGCGTGGTTTGGCCTTCCAAGTCAAGTCCGAGGTCCCGCGGTTAACTTGAAGGTCATTCGCAATGGTAATCTAGTGTAGGTACATAAACGACACTCCCCGTGGGTGACATGAAGCCACACACCCCCTTCTCTGGGTCAATTGGGGTTAATTCGCGCGGCTGTCGGCGATGTCCCTTCTGGGAGACAAAGAGGAATCTCGAAGCGGCCTCTTCGGCTGCACATTCCACCCCGTATTTCGCGCATGCAATTGCCTGATCGACGGTCCGTCCGCATCCCCGTCCCAAAGCCATGCTCGACTCCACCGAACTGGCACCACCAGCCTTGCAACCTTGGTATCGGAACGTTCGAACCATGATCTATTAGTCTAGCGTCCTTCTGTTTCAGACAGACGGAGAGAGAACTTTGTTCAGCGAGTCATCCAGTGCGTCGAAACAAACCTGGCCCTGGGCCGTCAAAGCATCATCGCCAGCCCAAAGTGGATTGCCGCCACACCTCCCCTGACCTGACCTGCACGGGTTTACCAGAAGAATGCTAACTCCCACTGGCGATGGAGCATCTCAAGCATCCATTAATCCTGCTGCCTAGCCCTATTATCCCTTGACGTTGCAATCCGCCGCCGCACCTCCGCTTGCGAATGCCTTCACGACTCCCGAACCGTCGCCCGTCGCCCGTCCCCTCATGGCCCCAGCGCCTCCCCCGGAAAATGATCCCTTCCTCCAGAGCTGCGTGATGCAATTCCCCGCCCGTGGGGAACCAGGTTTTGCGGGTGCCCCAGTTTCTTTCCCACGAGGGCCAGCCGAACTCGGGTTTTCGTTTGGAGTCGATGTGGAGTCGGATGCTTATATTCGTATAATATATATATATGTTAGCAAACGGCCGCCCTCCGCGTATACCTCGACTCCTAGACAATCCAAGATCTACCTACCCAGTCTGTTTCTCAGAGCAAACAACCCGTTGTTTTACCTTCTCCGCCCGTCATGACTTTCCTCGTGGGAAAGCCCCTGGACTGGGCCATCACCGCCACAGCCGGCTCCGGGTTCCTCCTGTTCGGTTATGACCAGGGCGTCATGTCGGGCCTGCTGACGGGCTACGCCTTCACAGACACCTTCCCGGAGATTGACACGGCCAACGGCGGCAACGGAAGCTCCTCGCTGCAGGGCACCGTCGTGGCCATCTACGAGATCGGCTGCTTCTTCGGCGCCATCTTCTGTCTGGTCTGGGGCGAGGCTCTGGGCAGACGCAAGTGCATCATGCTCGGTTGTGTTGTGTTAAGCATCGGTGCGGCTCTGCAGGCTTCCGCGTATGGTATTCCCCAGATGATCGTAGGTCGCATTGTGGCCGGTCTTGGAAACGGAATGAACACCAGTACGATCCGTGAGTTGTTCCTGATGTCAGATTACCCCTCGGATGCTCACTAATACGGCGGTCGTATAGCCGTATGGCACTCCGAGTTAATGAACGCCAAAGACCGCGGCCGCGGCCTAGCTATCGAGCTCGCCATCAACATCTTTGGCGTTATGATGGCCTACTGGGTCGACTACGGCATGTCCTTCGTGCAGAACGAGTCGCAGTTCCGCTTCCCGCTGGCGCTGCAGATCCTGTTCGCCGTCGTCACCCTGGCCGGCATCCTCGTGCTCCCCGAGTCGCCGCGCTGGCTCATCGCCCACGACCGCCACGACGAGGCCCGCGAGATCCTGTGGTCCGTCCGTCCGGATGCCCGGCAAATCGACAAGGACGACGCCGGCATTAGTCGCAACTTGGCCGAGATCCAAAACGCCATCCGGGAGGAGCGCGAGGCCGCGCAGACGACGGGCTTCAAGGCCATGCTCAAGAACGGCGACCAGAAGTTTCTGTACAGGACAATGCTGGGAATTGGAGGCCAGTTCATGCAGCAACTCAGTGGAATCAACCTAATCACATATGTTGGTGCTCCTTGATTCGGTCCTTCAAATACAAGTATTAACTAACATCGTACAGTACGCCCCGGTAATCTTCCAAACATCGGTCGGCATGTCACACGACTTGTCGCTCCTCCTAACTGGATTCAACGGCGTTGCTTACTTCTTCTCGTCTTTAATTCCCATCTGGATCATCGATCGCGTTGGCCGTAGGAGGTTGATGATGTTCGCCGCCGCGGGTCAATGTGCTTGCATGGCCATCCTCGCCGGCACCGTGTCAGACGGCAGCGCGTCAGCTGGCATTGTTGCCACTGTCATGCTCTTCCTCTTTAACTTTTTCTTTGCAGTTGGCCTTCTCGCCATTCCCTGGTTGTGTAAGTTGCCTTTGAATCGGTCACCCGCAAACTTACCATCTAACACGCCTTAGTGCCCGCCGAATACGCCCCCCTCGCCATTCGAACTCGCGCAGCCGCCTTAGCGACAGCAAGTAACTGGATCTTTACGTTCTTGGTCGTTGAAATCGTGCCCGTATCGTTCGAGAATATCGGCTGGAAGACGTACGTCTACTTCAGCGTCTTCAACCTGTGTTTCATCCCTATGATCTACTTCCTCTACCCCGAAACGCGGTTCCTCTCGCTCGAGCAAATCGACAAACTATTCACCGGAGACAAGATCAAGCTCCATTGGGACAACAGCATGGGAATTCCTGGAGACGCGCCGGTCAAAGACTCAGATATTGAGAACGTGGGCGTTGAGCACGAGGAGAAGACGATGAGGGAGCGCAAGTCCGACGCTCTATAGATGAGCTTACGAGGTGCGGCATATGGAAGGCCGCAGATTTAGCAAGATACGTACTATCCAAGTATTTGTTAAGGCTTGTAATGGTGCTATGCAATCAGTATATTTGGCTCGAATATAGTTGTCAACGTTGTTCTCAGTTTCTTGGCCACGCTCGAGTCTTGCTAGGTCCACCACAACTTTTCCACGTGCACCAACACGCACGTAGCCCATTCCTTTTACGAGAACCAGGGTACACCTATGTTTTCATACCCAATTACCTCTGAAATTAGGCCCAGCTATCCAGCAGCAGCACTTAATTAGAGACAGTAGTCAGAGACAGATATTAGGAATAGGAAGGGTTATTGTAGTGTTGAAAATAGGATTAGGAGTGTCATTTGCCTCAGGTTAGGTTGTGGTTATGGTGAAGTAATTCAGTGTCTTTGCTAATGTGCTTAGCTGGTGCGCCCAGCTATGCTCGCTCCGTAAAGCCAATGAAGCTGAGCTTCCATTGCTCGTAACACACGTAAATTGACAAAGCACACTTCTCTACTGCTAAGAGCATTGCTACTGTACGAGTAACACGTCGAATTACTTTACTACAAAGCTAAACATGTCCGCGATAAATTTATGAGTATCCTAAACACATTTAAGCCTGCCGAACATCTCAGTGTTTATGCTAGGGCTTAAGATCTAAGGGTTGTACGTCTGAAACAAAGGGGCTTAGGAGCTACTACATATGAGCTGTAGTGGCGACAAAGGAAGATTGTGCTGATTGAACGCTCATTATCAACGACACCGAATTGTGACAAGAGTACCGTTGACAGTTCCTCAATAGCTATCCCTGGCGTCAAATACCAACCCCTTTCGTAACGAGTCTCATCATTTCCAGGCAAACCACTTCTTCTTATCACCTTCCTGTCTCTTCTTCCACTCCGTCTCCTGCTGTGCCATCCAAGCTTGCATCTCCATGCACTTCCTCTCCATCTGGTCGTCCGTCAAGTACCCCCGTCCACCATCTGGCGCCGTATCTTTATCGCTTGACCCGCTATACGGCCCCTCGGTGACACCAAGGACCGTACAGAGTCCCTCGGCCTTCTCCATCAGCCATGTCCCGTACCGGAGGCCGTCGCGCCAGTGTGGGGGCAATGCCTTGAAGCCAAGGAACGAACCCAGCAGGGCGCCGGCGAAGCAGGCGTTGGTGTCGGCGTCGCCTCCTTCCATGATGAGACCCGTAATCAGAGGCTCGAAGGCAGTGAGTTGGGATCGAAGCTTGTCTGACTCTACCTGGCGCATAGCAAGGCGTAAGAGCAAAATGCCAGAGCCAAAGGTCTTGTAGATGTATCCAATCTTGTAAGTCTCGTCCAGCTTGAGATCGGCCAGTGTTTTTGCGGTGGCGTGTGTTTTCAGTTCCTCGAGGTCCAAACGTGGCTCGTCTTTTCGTTCAGGGTCTTGGAGCTCCTTTTCTTGTCGGGCTGTGTACCAGGCGATGGCGGTATCGATCATCTCGTCGACATGACTCTCAGTGCAGATCTCTCCGCGAACTAAGCCGCGAACGAGGGCAGTGCCAATCGCACATGAGATGACGCATCTCGGGTCAACGTGAGTGACCACTGAGTAGTTGGCTGCGACCTCAAAAGTCTCTTCCACCGACTTAGCCAAGCACATGAGTCCGAGAGGATGTGTGCGCATAAGACTCCCGTTTGGCGCTGCATTGTAGTTGCCCTTTGTCCAATGCTTCCGCGCCGTTGCCTCGGGCGCATCCAGATATTCTTTGGTCCTCACGATTGCGCCGACTGTTCGCCCGAGACCAAGAGGCAGAGTGTCGAGGGCGCGCAAACCCATGCGCACCCAGATGGACAGCCGGGAGGCAAAGTCACGGGGACTCATCTCCTTGCCATCGCTGTGAAGGTACGAGAGCAAGATCAACATGGCATGGTCGGTGTCATCGGTCCATTCGCCTGGACGGTGGAAGTCGCGGTGGCGATCGCGCCTGAATGGAGTTGCGGTCTCCGAGGGAAGCAGAGTAAATGACCGGGTTGGGTATGCCTTGGCCGACAACTCGGCGTTGAGAAATTCGGTGTACAGGCCGATGGCGTCTCCAAGGGCGGAGCCAAACAAGCAGCCGACGATGCGATCATGGAGGGCAGTCTGGGCGAGGGCATTGGCAGCCTCGTGGGACAGCGATAGTGTGGCCATCTCGGTGTTTGCGGTAGAATGAGGGAGAACCAAACTAGAGATGTCTCCGAGGAAGAGATGGTGATTTTAATTGTTTCGGAGTCAATCCAGGCGCAAGGCACCCGCCATTCCAGCTTGGAGCGACTGAGGCTGATGCCGCGCTAAGATGGCATTGTGGTGGCAGTGGAGCGCCACGAACCATCGTAGATGGCCAAGGCTGAATCCCTAAGTCGGTGCCTGAGAAGGGGAATGGGAATAGCGTCGAGCTAAACGATGGGCGATTGGTGTTGTCTTTAGTAGTCCAGCCGTCATCGTGAGATGTTGTTAAGCTTAGATTGTGGAGGGGGAGACCTAAATTTAGGTAGACGGAGGCCTGGCACACAGTCATTCCCCTCAATCCATCACTCTTGGCACTGTGTATAATTCTTCTTCATCAATTGGTTCAAGTCATGAACTATTCTATGTCATTATTGCCGTCACTACCAGTCTATCCTTTATCGCTTTCAATGCAAATTTCCATCTTCTTAGGCAGAAGCGCAGTGTCCTCCATCAACCCTCAGGTCGGTGCCGTGGACAAACGACGCTCCCTCCGACAAGAGGAAAACGGCGGGGGCCTTGAAATCGTCGGGCGCACCCAGACGGCCCAGCAGAGCGCCTGCCATCCACGTCTTCTCGACCTCGGGGTTTTCGATGAGGAGCTGGTCCGTCATGGCGGTTCGGATGTACTAGGGCCGCGGTCAGTTCATCGTAAAGCAAGGGACTTATAGGGAGAATTGTGAGTTCTTACGCCGGGGGAGAGTGTGTTGACTCGGATGCCAAACTGGCCCCATTCCTGTGCGACCGATCGACACATCTGCTGAACGGCAGCCTTGCTCGTGTTGTAAGCGGTGCATGAGAGGCCCTTTTACAGAATTAGTACGCAGTTTTCAGTGTCGTCCCGCGTCTTCACAGACGGCCAGAACTTACTCGGTTGGCGACATTCCCAGACATGCTCGAGATGATGACAATGCTGCCCGGGTTGTTCTGCTCCCGCAGCACCCTCGCCGTGTACTTGCAAGTGTTGAACACGCCCGTCACATTGACCTTGAGGATCCGGTCAAAGTCGGCCGCGGGGTAGTCCAACGCTGGAATCTGCTGCTGGATGCCGGCGCACGCAATAGCGCCCCAGAACCGCGCCCCGTTCTTGTCCGCCTCGGCCGCCACCGCCTTCATAACCGTCTCGACCGACGCCTCGTCCGTGACGTCGCACTTCTGGTACGACACGGCCGCGCCGTTGGCCGTCGCGATCTTGTTCAGCAGCGCCCACTCCTCGGCGGAGGGCTCCTCGAGGATGTCCAGGCACGCGACGCTGCCGCCGGCTTCGACCACGGCAATAGCGAGCGTGATGCCGAGGCCCCGGGCCCCGCCGGTAATGGCAATTGTCTTTCCCTCAAGGGAGAACAGCTTGGGGGTCGATGCCTTGGAGGTCGGGGTGGCTTTGGTCTCGGGCACCTCGCGGGCCGGGAGCTCGATGTCACTGACAATAGCGGGAGCCATGGTAAAGACTGGTGGGAAGCAAAGTCAAGTGCTGGGTATCAAGGGAAGAAGATGGTAGACGGCTAGAACCCAGCATAAGGATCGTCCAGAGGATATAGACGAGCCCACGGCCCGGAGGACGCCGGCATTATGCTCGAGACTCCATTCAGCGAAATCTGCAGCTGCACCTGATCACGATGTCCAGATCCAACATCTCAGGGCAGGTGTATGCGTGCGGGAGCTGCAGTCGAGATGTCTCTGCGAATCCCCATCCTTCCGTCTTCTCCGGGACGGTCATTGTAGCCGGAGGTAGGCCGTGTGGCTCCCACGGCAGTTGCACGCGTCCGACCAGTTCGGCCGAGTGAAGAGGGTAAGCCGGACTCTGCATCTGCCGGCAGTCTCTGAAGCAGGCATCGCAGCCGGAGGTGTGCGAGACGGATTAAAGTCGAGACGGAGAACACACGCCCCCTCGCAAGCAACCGCAAGCGCCTAGGGGTCGAAATCTGGGCAAAGCCTCCACTGCAGCGACCGAGTGCCTGTCATTTCCGCATTCGGCGAAAAAGCCCCTAAAGACGGCCCCTGGACAAGTTCGCGCGCCCTCGTGATGTTGCCGCCGATGGAGTCGTCGCAGCGGCCGGAGCGTCCCCCAAACCCCGCGGGCCCCGCCCGAAACCCCACGGCGCTCCGGGTTTCCAGTTTCGGAATCGGGCAGGACAAGACGGCTCGGCGCAGCCACGCGACGGACGGATTGACAACTGGCGGGCCTGGCGCACATCACACGCGCAGCTCAATTCTTTTTCTTACTGGCGATGGGACGGAGGGGTGAGGTGGTGATATATTTCGACCGCGGACAGCTGTCTTCTCCTTCTTTCTCTGTTCCGTCTTTCTCTCGTGTTTGTCTCGCTGCATCTTCTCCCTCTTCTGCTGCTTGCAAGACTCTACCACGCAAACAAAAGATGGCGCCAATTGCCATCTCTGAGGCCACCGAGCTGCCCGTAGCCGGCTCCACCGTCATCAAGCGGATCCAGAACGAGGATGCCGAGACGATTGATCTGGTGCTGCGCCAGTTCCGCTGCTTGATTGCGGACCTGTGCCAGCAGTTCAATGGAGGACACCCAGGGTACGGCTCCCTTCTCATCCAAAGGAAATAATGTTCAGCTTCGTCGAAACTAATACGTCTCGCGCAGAGGTGCCATGGGCATGGCCGCCATCGGCGTCGCCCTCTGGAAGTACGTCATGAAGTACTCGCCCACCAACCCCAACTACTTCAACCGAGACCGCTTCGTCCTCTCCAACGGCCACACCTGTCTCTTCCAGTACACGTTCCTCCACCTCACCGGCTACAAGCACATGACCTTCGACCAGCTCAAGTCCTACCACTCGGCGCGCTACGACTCCTTCGCTCCCGGCCACCCGGAGATCGAGCATGAGGGCGTCGAGGTCACCACGGGGCCGCTGGGCCAGGGCATCGCCAACGCCGTCGGGCTCGCCATGGCCTCCAAGCACCTCGCTGCCACTTACAACCGGCCCGACTACGAGCTCGTCAACAACACCACCTGGTGCATGATCGGCGACGCCTGTCTGCAGGAGGGCGTCTCCATGGAGGCCATCCAGCTGGCCGGCCACTGGAAGCTCAACAACCTGGTCGTCATGTACGACAACAACCAGGTGACCTGCGACGGCAGCGTCGACCTCTGCAACACCGAGGACGTCAACGCCAAGATGCGCGCCTGCGGCTGGGACGTCATCGACATCCAGGACGGCTGCTACGACGTCGAGGGCCTCGTCAAGGCCCTGCTGCAGGCCAAGGCCAGCACCGAGAAGCCCACCTTCATCAACGTCCACACCGTCATCGGCGTCGGCAGCAAGGTCGCCGGCGAGGCCCAGGCCCACGGCGCCGCCTTCGGGGCCGAGGGCGTCAAGGTCGTCAAAGAGTTCTTCGGCCGCAACCCGGACGAGCAGTTCGTCGTCACCGATGAGGTCTACAACTTCTTCCGCGACGTCACCACCCGCGGCCAGAGGCTCGAGGAGGACTGGGCCAGCCTGGTCAGCGCCTACGCCAAGGAGTACCCTGAGCTCCACGACGAGTTCCAGAAGCGAGTCGAGGGCCGCTTCACTGAGGACTGGCGAAGCATCATCCCCGCGAAGGAGACCTTCCCCACGACTCCTACCGCTTCTCGAAAGTCTGCCGGTATCGTCTGCAACCCCCTGGCCGCCAAGCTGAAGAACTTCATGGTCGGCACCGCCGATCTGTCTCCCTCGGTCAACATGATTTGGAAGGACAAGGTCGACTTCCAGAACGTAAGGCTTACAAGTAAACCCTATGAATAAAACAGTTTGCTAACACAGCACAGCCTGATCTCAAGACGACCTGTGGCATCAACGGCAACTACGGTGGCCGATATATCCACTGGGGTATCCGAGAGCACGCCATGGCTTCCATCTCCAACGGTCTTGCTGCCTACAGCAAGGGCACCATCCTCCCCATCACCTCCACATTCTTCATGTTCTATATCGTAAGCTCCCATTCGACAGCCTTGTCTAGCAAACACCCATAATCTAACACGCAACTTTAGTACGCCGCCCCTGGTGTTCGTATGGGCGCCCTCCAAAGCCTCCAGGCCATCCACATCGCCACCCACGACTCCATCGGAACCGGTGAAGACGGCCCAACTCACCAGCCCATCGCCCTCCCCGCTCTCTACCGCGCCATGCCCAACCTCCTCTACATCCGCCCCTGCGACACCGAAGAAACCGCCGGCGCCTTCATCACCGCCCTCGAGGCCAAGAACACACCCTCCATCATCTCCCTGTCCCGACAAAACCTCGAGCAATACCCCCAATACTCCAGTCGCGAGGGCGCCCAGAAGGGAGCGTACGTCTTCATCGAGGAGGAGAACACAGACGTCACCCTCATCGGCGTCGGCGCCGAGATGGTCTTCGCCGTCAAGACCCGCGAACTCCTCAAGGAGAAGTACGGCGTCAAGGCCCGCGTCGTCTCCTTCCCCTGCCAGCGCATCTTCAACGACCAGCCCCTCGAGTACAAGCGCCAGGTGCTGCAGAACCGCAGCAACGCGCCCCGCGTCGTCATCGAGGCCTACGCCGTTAACGGCTGGGAGCGCTACGCCGACGCCGGCTTCTCCATGGCCACCTTTGGCAAGAGCTTACCCGGCAAGGACGCCTACAAGTTCTTCGGCTTCGACGAGAACGTCATTGCTCCCGAAGTCGCCAAGCTGGTTGAGGAGGTTAAAAAGGAGGGTGTCGATATCCTGCGGGGAGAGTTCAGGGACCTCAACCCCATCAAGCACGAGCATTAAAGGGGGGGGTGATAAATATATATAGACGGGAAGCGCCTTGGATTTGGATGTAATACGATTGAGATGCCACGATAAATGAATAAACAAGATGAATATACCATGTTCAGAGATTCACCCCTTTTCTTTGTGGCTTTTACTTGCATGCATGTATCCAGCGCTGATTATGAAGCTTAGTGTAATTCAAAAACTTTTTGTTTAGTCCAAAATATTCTGGCCACCTGCATCTTGACAATCTATCTTACATGGTTTGCCTATGTGTTGTCACTGCCGCAGCGAAATGTATCCCAAACTCCAGCCAGACGCATCCCCCGTTACCGAAAGCCTTCCAACTCCTACAAAATGCACCCGTGTACTCCCGTCCAACTCTTCCACACATCCGTTCCACGGCGGTAGCAGTCGACCCTTCTGCCCCCCTCACAAATGCCGCCGTCGTCGGGCGCCGAGGAGGCGGTCACGCTGCGGCAACGCCCTCACGAAGTCCTCGACATGGGCAGCCCAGCCGTCACGCAGCGGCTGCATCATGGCCGGCCAGTTCTCCTGAAACCGCACGGCCATGTCGACACCGGCGTGCCACGCCTCGCCCGCCAGGTATCTCCTGGCCTGGCCGCCGCCGAGCACGACGAGCTCGCTGCCGGCCCGCGCCGCGGTGCCGACCCGTCCGGCCACACGGGTGCACGTCGTCTGGAGCGCCGACGCCCCGGACGCCACGGCCGT
>WPDF01000245.1:0-143313 GCA_019137265.1 Neonectria coccinea
CCGGCCGGGGCCCGGTCGTGGCGGCCCTTTGTCTGGGAACGAGGACGCCTGCGGCGTGGAGTATTGTAGTCATCGTCGTCGTCGTCGTCGTCGTCCAGATGTCGAGAGCTGCGACCCCGGGCCCGGGGCTCGGAAGGGGCGGGGCGGGGCTCGGTGCGCGAATGCCGGGGCCGGTCTCGCGGTGGCTCCCGCGGGTCTGACGGGTAGTGGCGGGGAGGCGGCTCGCGAGAGTAGGGGCCCTGATCATCGTAAGGGTCTACGAGTCGAGGGTCCTTTTCACGACGGAAGTCTTGTTCGTGTCGACGATCCTTCTTGTGTCGAGGGTCGCGCTCGTACCGTGGATCCTGCTCTCGACGGAGATCTCGCTCCTGCCAGGGATCCTGTTCTCGATGGGGATCCCGCTCCTGCCAAGGATCCTGCTCTCGGCGGAGGTCTCGCTCATGACGAGATGAGCGGGGATGGCGACGAGTTGGATCTTGATCGGGAGCCAAGGACGGCTGACTAGGACCGCGTGCGTGACGTTCGGGACCGGCGCTGCGACCACGGCGGTCTTGATCAGGGCGGGAACGGCGCTGGCCGTGACCACGGGATGATTCAGGCGCTTCGTCGGAGTGATAATAAGGACTAGGTGCGCGACGACGTCTCTCGGACTTGTGACGGCGCGGTGGTGAACGAGGCGGCGGCGACGCAGGTTCTGCAGGGAAGGAGTTGCGAGGGGCGTATTGTTGGTAGGGATCGTATGGATCGTAGGGTTGCTGGTAGGCCGGATACGGCTCGGAGGCCAAGATGTCGTCTTCAGGGCGAGACTTGGCCCGACGCCGCGATGGATACTGATGGCCCATGGCGAGAGAGGAGAGGGAGGTTGAGAGTGGAGAGAGGCTGGGCAAGGGCTGGGCAAGGGCTGACCCGGGAGAAACAAAGTAAAAAAAGGGCAGTAAGATGGGGGCTCTGCAAAGCCTTAAAAGCAACTAAGCCCCTTTGATGGTGTGGGAGGCCTGTTGGGAAGCCGCAAAGCAGAGAAGATGCGGGCAGAGGGGATTATGAGTTGTGACAGGACGTTGAAAGACGAAACACTAAGAGTAAGGGTTGGTGGGTTCTTTCTTCCCAGATCGACTTGGCGAGACTAGACGAAACTAGATGAGGCGAAGATGTCCGACTCGCAGAGCTTTATGTATGCGCGCAAAACCCGGGGCCCTGCAGACTGCACACACTCGATGTGTCTGAAATGCCCACAGCGCTGTGCAGCCAGCGCGGCAAGCGTGGACAAAGGCGAAATGGAGGCCTGTGGGGAGGCGGGATAGTGGCTATTGGGGGGGAGGGCGCCGGGACTGCGGGGCTGTGCACGGGCGCCCGTCATTCCCACAGCCGTTGAGGGCCGTCGACGATGGGATCAACCAAGAAAACGGAGCAGAATGGCGTCGAGGTGCAGCAACGGGGGCTAGACAACACACGGCAAAACGTATGGATCGTGTGGCCTGGAGGATCGAAGCACCCAGAGCCATTTGGTCATGTTGGGTGACGATGCAGGGTCCTGGTGGCTGACGTCATGCGGGCCACGGCGCCGGCTCGTGAGTCGACAGTCCGCCCCGGTTTAAGGTCCCCTGACGTCAATCATCACGATGCCGACACTACGACATCGGGGGGAAAACATCGCGGTGAGAGAGGTTGGGCGCGTTGTCAGAGAGTCTAGTTAGTTAGCGAGTTGGCTAGCTACCGGGAACGCGACGTGCCATCTCCAAGCAGCACAGCATAGACCTCTGGCACGCTTGCATTTGTTTGCTGAGTGCGGTGAGTGAGTGCCACGTCGTGCATCGCAATCATTCAGTCGTCATCGCCTTGAACGGAGGGCTCAGACCTCTCAAGCCCAAGACGAGGTCATGATCCTGTTCTACCTGGCCCTCTTGCCAACAAGCCTGCCTGAACTCTTCGGAAGAGACATCGGCGGTACCCATCAACATCGCACGTGGGACGGACAACATAGGTCGCTAGCTTTTCTCAGCATTAGGCGAACAAGTGACACCGGCATTCGTAAATTCACTCGGATGGGCCACCCAAAAGAATAGAAAAGAAAGAGGATGTCTGTCCATGGGCATTCATTGGTGATACAGGGGGGGTCAAAGAAAGGCTGGCTAGTCATTTCACTCACGAAACAAGCACCAGGCTAAGGCCGTCCTAAGTCAGCCTACGGAGAGCTACAGTCGGAGCTTTTGGTCATGGGACGACGCTGTGACCACGGCACAGAATGCTGAGAATATTGTGTGGCTGCACTCATTCGTGATTGTTCTGTGATAGGTGGCTGTGCCGCCTTGTCCCACGAGGGAATTCCGGCTTGACCCTTTCAATATTTGAGATTCCGGGGACTAATAAGGGGCCAAGGACGCCAAGAAGCGGGTTGTCACCTATGAGACCAGAGCACGTTAAGGAGGCGAAAAGGCGAAAAGTCGAAACGGCGATGAGGGGGGGAATCGATGGCGGCGGCCCGGGCTAAATACCCGGCCTGGGCAGGCAGCCCACTCCCAGCCCGCTGGAGTGGTGGCTCAAAACGGCACACGGGGAGCCAGGCTAGGGTTCACTCTTTGTTGGGGATCAAGATAAATACCCAGCAGTTTAAGAGCCACATATTGACTGTGCATATTGGACTGTGTGTCCCAAGGAGGCTGAGCAGCAAAAACTGGCATGACATCGGGATCAAGAATCGGGATCAAGAATCGGGACCAAGACTCGGAACCGGAATCGGACCGCAGTAACCCCAAGTGGCGCTGCTGAATTCGATGAGCAAATGATCGGGCGCATGAAATGCAACGGTTGTAGTCCGTATTCATCCATGCGAGGACCTCGATGCTGGCTACCAATGCTCGGCACTAAAGATCCTACCGTTGATGGCAAGGCAAGTAAGCAGCCAAGGAAGCGTACGCGGCAGGCCAGTCGGGAGGCAAGCAACTCGAACATCCTGCACAGTGCATAAAGTCCCTCTCGACTCATTCGTTTTGGAGTATATTCGTTCGATTTTCCCCCTGCATCTGGACGCCTGCGGCTTGCTTCGAGTCCCTGAGGACAAAGAGGTTGTGTCGAGGGGGGGTGTATTACGTCTGACGAAGCCTCGACGTAAGGCGCCCGAATGGCAATGGAAGACGGCCAGCCGCTCACGATCAACAAATATGATGCAAGCTGTGCTGTGCGCCAGGGCTGACCAGGTGGGCGGACCGAGTGTTGCGATGAAGATGGAATGCATCGAGAACCACGTTTGATGAGGGGAGGCCAGATCTTTCTCGGTAGTCGGTACTCGGTACTGACCGAGGTCAAGGTGCACAATCTGGTGTGCGATGGGCGGTGTACGATGTACGGTGTACGGTGTGCGAGGTGGTGCGCGACGGGCGGTGCGCGGTGTATTTACAGACAAACAAGGAGGCACTTGACTTTGGGTTTGCATCGCCTTTTCTTCGGATCTTCGGAGCGACGAATATTGTGCTCCCCCATTCCCTCGTACTCTGTGCTTCCTTGAGTTCCATCTCCAGCCGGGCTTCTCTCCTCTCCCCACACGACCCCTGGACGCCACTCTGACAAGGGGACAGGCACTTGCTCACTAAAATCTGTTAGCAGTCGAAACTGGTCTCGTGACGATAAGCCCGCCGTTATCGACGGTCCGCCCTTATCTTGCCTCTCGGTCCGTTCCAGTACAGAGCTTCCCCATCTGAGTTAATGGCCGGCCCTAGCAGCTTTGCCGCGCACTATCTCGACCAAACAGGACCACACCCACGCGCACACGGACACGCACACGCACACAGCACACAGCAAAGCCCAGCGCATGCAAACACACGCCCAGAGACACCGTGTACAATCTTGGCCGACCAGCGATAAGATTCAAGTCGGCCAAGCAAATCACATGCCTTGTTCTTTATCTTGTCCCCCTCGTCGCTCCTCATCGGAGCCGGCCACCCGTTGACGGGAGCCTCCGACCACTGTGTTTAGGCCATAACCATCGCTGCCAGTACCAGCATCGTCAGCATCACCGCCATCGTTATCATCGTGGTCGTGGTCGTCGGGGTCGTCGTTAGTGCAGGTAGTCTACAACGCTTTGTTCCCCTTCAAACGCGCGCCTCAAATGGATATGGGATTCCGGCCCACAATGGAAAGCAAGCTGGGATGGATGGGTTGGTTGCCAGTGTCACGCATCTGCGGGTCTTTGCCGGAAGACAAGTGAGGGCTTCTAGAAGCGGCGCAGATCCACAGCTTGGTTCATGGGCTGGTTCTGATCCTCCCGCAACTAAGTTACAGTACGTCCGCCGAACGCGTCCAACCAACGCACGATGTATCGTCCAACCTCATCTGGACAACGCCATGCCGAACCAAACAAACACCAATGTGAGCGGAGCAGCAGATCGATCTGGGGAGAAAATACATTCTGTGCGGCCCTTCTCTCCAAGTTCAGGGTCCACGATCCACATCCGACGGTCCACAAGGCACAAATCCCTTCGCATTCAAATAGCTCGGGCCACTTGGCTTGGTGGTACAGCGCAAATACCAAGTCCCTGCTGGGCTGTTTCGCTGGTCGACACTGCCCTAAAGACACAGCTGGATGGATACTTGACGCGGACATGGCACCACGAACCGCCCTCACGATGTCCATCGAGCCACACGAGGAGGACCACCAACACAAGGCCGGAGAGGACAGCCAAGCCAAGCGCGACAGGCACACAGACACACAGACAAACAACCCGCCGTGTCCCTCGCGTCGCCAGACCTGTTCTCGATCGACTGGATTGTCATTGCCCTCGAGCAGACCCAGATGCACACTCACGCGGATTGCGGAGGCAAAGAGACGATGAAGCCTCGGTCGTTGCCCCCAGCGCTATGTACATGTAGCTGATATCTGACGCTCTACGACTGGCTCGCTGTATCCGCATCGTTATCTCTACAATCTCCACTCTGTTTCGGCCATGGCCGTTCTAATTCCCGGTCTGCCGCGTGGGGAATGGACCCCGGTGCTATGCTAGATTCATGATGCGCCGCCGGCCACTCACACTTCTGGTAAGGCAAAAGATTTTTCTAGCTCACCAGGGAAGGGAAGGGACGGCTTGGTGGGTGATGGGAAAAAATGGGGGGGACAAGAGGAGCCAAGGGAAAAAATGGAACACAGACCGTGAAATGACACTGGGCAATGGAAGGTACGAAGGAGGGACGGGGTGCGCACTTGCCTCCACCGTCGATGGCGATTTTTTCTTCGTTTTCTCGCAGCTCCGTCCATGGGCTGATCTCGTTCTTCACCCTCTTCTTGCAGCTCATCGCTCCCTTTCTCCCCTCTCTTCTCCCTCTTTCTGCGGCTCAAGAGTATACTGAGCTGATACATTCCGATTGCCGTCCAGTGCCTGGCCTCGCTGGTCCACTTCGCTTGTTGAGACGGCGCCGATTGCATCGTCAGTCTACACGGGCAATCAACAACACCAACCAGCTTCATCAGCATCAGCATCAGCACAACCTCGGAGTAAAAGCCTCTTTATCTTTCAACACCCTGTCGCGTTCGCCTCCCGAGCCACCCCGTCAACCTGTCCCGCCGGCACACCACAAAAGCCACAAACCAACCGCCAGCCAACCATTGACTATCCTTCGGCCATCATCAACTCGTCTTGTCCGGTTGATCGACCTGGCCTGCTTGTCCAGCTTTCCTATCTTGTCTAGCTTCAGCTCCGGAGTCTGGACCTGACCCCAAACCTGGACCTGGTCCTGCTCTAGGCTCTGCTCGACCCCAGCCGATCGCTCAGATACGGATCCAGCGCGCTCCCGTCCGCCGTCGCATCGCATCGCTTCGCGCCGTTCTGCGCCTCTAGTTTTGCTTCACGTTGCGTCGCCGCGTTCCGACTGGGATTGCACTGCATCGCGTCTGCATCGCTTGGCTTGTCCCCAGTACTGTGCACCCCCTGGGTACGTAGATTCTTCGGTTCGTCGTCTTCGTCGTTGAAGCTGTCGTTGTCTTTGTCCTCATCTTGTCCTATCTTATCCTATCTCATCCCATCCCATCCCCCCGCGGTCGAGCGCCTCCTACCTGTTCTTGGTCAATCCCCCGACGATCTGTCCGTCTTATCCAAACCACGGTCTAGATTAAATAAGTCCATCTATGCCCATGCCTTCCTGCCTATGCTCTCATTCCCATGTCGCTCCCAATCCCAGTCGTGGTCACAACCCCAGCCCATCGCCGAACCGCGCTGCCACCCCACTCGTATCCAATTTCCGTTGTCTATATCCCCTCACTGCATCTGCCCTGTGCTTGCTATCCTCTATCTGCACCCCAGACACATCGGACACTTTAGGCCTTCCCCTGCACCTGAAGCCGAATCTAACTGCTTCTAGACTGTGACCTGGTCCCCCATTCGGCATCCCGCCTTGCCATTAAAGACTGGGCCGGTTCCCTTCACCAGCTCCATCTGAGAATTCCTCCCCTCCCCCTCCTCAGACCTTGGCAATCGTCGACAAGTCATCCATCATCATGACTTGGGTTCACAACACCAACCAGAAGATCGCGGCCAGCGCCTTTGGGCGCTGGTTTCAACTCGAAGGCTCTGGTCATGTAAGTCAACCCCATTACTTCTTTCCAGCCTCGTCGGCGGCCCCAATCAAGACTTGAGCTTGCTGACAGATCCACCCATCACAGCCCCGCGAACGCAAGGGCTCTCTATTCTTTACCGAGATCCGAGCTGGCCTCGCCATCTTCTTCGCCATGGCCTACATCATCGCCGTCAACTCGTCCATTGTCTCCGAGACCGGCGGCACTTGTGTCTGCAATGATGACACAGGCGAAGATCCCATCTGCGACAAGAACGAAGAGTACTTGATGTGCATCCAAACGATCAAGCGTGACGTTGTCACTGGCACTGCTGCCATCTCCGCCCTCGCCTCATTTTGCATGGGTCTGTTCGCTAATCTGTGAGTTCGCTCCGTACCGGCCCTTTGCTACGGCCTTGTTTGCAAGACACCTGAGTGCTGACCATATCAATACCAGTCCCATCGGCTTAGCTCCTGGAATGGGTATGTCTAGCTGCCACGAGATCTCACCCTCAGGTGCATCCCTGAGTTGATAGTGACGGACACTGACACCGGCTCTTTTCAGGTCTCAATGCCTACTTCACCTACACAGTCGGTTAGTTGCGAACCATGCTCATCCGACGCCGATTGTTTTATCTAACAGGCTTGGCTAGTTGGTTACCATGGAACTGGAAAGGTTCCGTTCGAAATTGCCCTTACAGCCATCTTCATCGAAGGCTGGGTTTTCCTGGGTCTTACTCTGTTCGGCATGCGCCAGTGGCTCGCCCGTGCCATTCCCCGCTCCATCAAGGTCGCTACCGGCGTTGGTATCGGCCTGTTCCTCACCCTCATCGGACTCACTTATAGCGAAGGCATCGCTCTCATCGTGCCAGGAACCGCTACCCCGACCGAGCTTGCTGGCTGCGACCCCTTGGACTTGGACGAAAATGGTGTCTGCCCTTCCTCCGTGAAGATGCGATATCCTGCCATGTGGATCGGAATCTTCTGCGGTGGAATTTTCACCGTCATGCTCATGCTGTATCGTGTCAAGGGCGCCGTTATTTTCGGCATTCTTCTCGTCAGCATCATCTCGTGGCCTCGAGGCACTCCCGTTACCTACTTCCCCTATACTCCCCTTGGCGACAGTTCCTTTGACTTCTTCAAGCAAGTGGTGAACTTCCACGAAATCCAAAAAACTCTCAACGTTTTGCAGTGGAACGTGTGGGACTATAAAGGCCAGTTTGGCCTTGCCCTTGTCACCTTCCTCTATGTCGATATTCTCGACTGTACTGGCACCCTGTACGGTATGGCCCGCTTTGCCAATCTCGTCGACCCCGTGACCCAGGACTTCGAAGGATCCTCCGCCGCCTACATGGTCGATGCCATCAGCATCTCGATTGGAGCTGTTCTTGGTGTTCCTCCCGTCACTGCCTTCGTTGAGTCTGGCGCTGGAATTTCCGAGGGTGGAAAGACTGGATTGTCTGCCATGGTTGCTGGAATCTGCTTCTTCATCTCCATCTTCTTCGCCCCGATTTTTGCCTCGATTCCGCCATGGGCAACCGGCTGCGTGCTCATTCTCGTGGGATCCATGATGGCCAGTGCCGTTGTCGACATCAACTGGAAGTACTTGGGCGATGCTGTTCCTGCCTTCCTCACCATCGCTCTAATGCCTTTCACTTACTCTATCGCCGACGGCCTCATCGGTGGTATTTGCACCTTCATCTTGCTCAACGTCCTCGTCTGGCTCATCAAGGTTGCCTCCCGCGGTCGCATTGTACCTCCCAACTACGAGGAAAGGGATGGATGGACGTGGCGCATCCCTGGTGGAATCCTACCTCCCTGGACTGTCAGACTCAGCCAGGGAAAGAAAGATTTCTGGCGCGAAGACCAGCCCGCCGTCGTCGAAACCTTGGCAGAGGGAAACAACTCAGCCGCCGAAAGGGGCTCAAGCTTGGAACATGGTGGCTTTGAGGGAGCCAAGGTGACCGACACTTCACCTGTGCCTCAGACCAAGGAAGCAACCAAGGAAGGTTAAAGGTTGTTGCAAAAGAAAAAAGAGGAGGGAATCTTCGTTATTCTGTTAATATGGTCAGCACTTAGGCGGATATCTCGGGTGTTGATGTCGAGTCGGGGCCATCAATTTGGGATGGGCATCCATTCTGTGTGGCTACATAATCTACCAAGTCGACAGCAACAAATCGCCCAACAAAATTGTGTGTTTATATGCAAGATAGCTGTGGAAATGAGAAAGATACAAAGCGGATATTGTTTGTCTAAGTCGCCCTTGCGACCATGTTCATAACACATTGAGAATACACCACATTTAGCAACTTTAGTTTTCATCTCATATGACAGCCAAAAATATCCTCAGGTCATCAAGGCAATGTGTTTCAGTTCTCTGCGGACACGGCGTTAGCATCGAATCAGCCAAAAGGTAAGAAATTAGTACACGGCGAACGCACTCTTGTACTTGATGGCCAACCTTCATGGCCGGATATCCAGTCTCTTGACCTTCGTCTTTACCATTTTCAACCTGGAGCGCCCTGAGTTGACGCGCTCTCTCGGCCAGCTCGGGAATAGGGGCCAGGTCAAAGTCGGAACTCAAGTGCCAGAACAAAGTGCTCGATATACGAATGAGCGGGCGGTCGGGGAGCTCGCGCTTGCGGTGCTCAATGGTGTCAAGCGTCTTTTCGTTGATTACTACCTCGTGGAAACCCGCCTTGATCAGGCCGCCGGTGATGTGCTCAATCTGCTTTCCGGCCTGGACGAGCAGATAGTTGCCGGGGGGGATCTTGACGGGGATGCGGTTTCCTGTGTTCCGCGCCCAGATATGCAGGCCGGGGAAGCGAGAGCGGCCATGGATGGTGAGGAAGTTGAGATCGGTATGGAAACCAGCGAGAATGGTGTCTTTATCGCCGTACTTTTGCAGGTCGGATGCAGTAGGCGCAAGGAGATGGGGCCTATGGAATGAAGTCGTGAGCAAGCTGTCGTCTTACGGCGACGGCTGGATGGCGGACAAACCCGTAGCGGCCGGCGTGACTGAAGAACGGGGCGGGAAGGCCGAGGCCGACGGCGGCCATTTCAGCGAGTTTGGAAACGCTGCGAGAGGGCGTGAGTACGCAATGCTCAAATCACACCAACTGAAGGAGGGATGTGACCAACGCGTTCGTCATTGAGGAACCCCACTGGTTCATGGCGGGCGCCCAGCGGGCCTTGATGTGGGGAGCATCAGGAACCACGTTGGACGCGTTGAGCCCCGGGAACTGGGTGTCATAGGGAGGAGGCTCGGCCATGCGCCAGAAGAACCGACACTTGGGATCAGGCGAATGGGCCGAGATGTCCAGGGGCCGCTGCGAAGGATGAAGGCGCTGGATGACATCGAGGCACGGCTCGTCAACGGCGCACTTGGGCTTCTCGGTGTTTTCGAGGGTGACGCCGATCTGGTAGCTCAGCTCCGGGCGCTCGTCCTTGCGGAGAAGCGCTTCGGGCTGGGCAAAGTAGTCCTCGAGGAGGTCGAGGAAGGTCGAGTTGTCGTGCTCGGAAACACGTGAGTCGTGCAGGACGAGGGCGCCGTAGGTGATGAGGGCGTCGGCGGCCTTGCGACACTCGGCCTGGACGGCGTCCGAGTCGAGAGCGTTGTTGAGGTAAGTGTCGAGGTCGACGATGGGAAGATCCATGGACAGTTCGTCTAGGGTAGGGTTGGTGGTGGCGGACGCCATGGCTGGTGATGATGCGAGTGAGAAGGTATGTTCAACAAGAGAAGGCGCAAAAAAAAAGGAAAGAATAAAATAAAATAAAAAGCCGACGCTATTTATCGGGCCGCTGCATCGCTGTATTTAGTGTTTTTATCTCATGGATGAGGAAGGAGGGCGGAGAAAGTGAGCGCGGCGTTAGATCGCTGGTCACTCCCGCTTTGCATGTGCCTTGATTGGCTGCCATCTTCACAGTGTGCTGCAATTACAGGCCGGAACTGGCCGAGTCCCGATGGCATGGATCATGGGACTCCAACTGCACGAGATGGGTCTTTCTGATTCTAATTCTCTCCGTAAGAATAAAAACGGGGGAACTTTTGTAAGCCTTGGCTATCTAACATGGACAGCCTAATTACGGGACCCCGCGTGGAGATGTTTCTTTTCTTGCATTCGACGACTAAGTTACTGCAACTTTTTTGAGATCTGGACCTCCGATTTGGCTACACGCCCTCTTTGGCTGCTGTAGCCTAGCCAATCGGCTGACACAGCGGAGCCGGGTAAGCTTCTCTCCGGAGATGACTACTCAAAGAGATAAGCCGGTGAGGGCCCGATGAGTAGCTTGGTCGGGGACGACCAGCGAATTCTCGTTGTTGTGTGTTTTATGCGTTCTGGTTAGCATGCCTTCGAGTTCGATTTAAGCCGGCGATATGTTGTGCTACTTACTATAATGCTTATCGTAGAGATTTTTCTAAGAAGCTCAGTTATGCGACCCTTTCAAGGTTCACGGCCAACACATGTGGCAACATGTTGGTGATGTCTAACCACAGTTGTCAGCGGTTTATATCGTTCCACGCTTAACAAGCACTCGGTTCTCGTGTTTCGTTTCAGACCGACGAGAGTCACCTTTGAATGACTGGCATTCTTCCCCCCGGCGTTGATACTGACCGCTTAATGGCATTACCGTTTGCTCTCTGTTGGTTTGTTCCTAGACTCTTACAAGCGAAGGAGAGCCGTTATGAAGCACGTCAACATGGGAAACTCATTGAAAATAGATAAAGTAAAGAGGCCGACAGATTGAACGTAACTGGGACTTGTCAGTCCGTTATGGTTGAAGAATACAAGTCGAGCTGGTTTGGTAGGCGTAGTCCCATTGATAGATAAAGGTTCTGATTAACAGGTTTCGGTCGGCTCACACTTGAAGGCTGGTAATGAGGGCTGCCACAAATTGAGGCAGGTCTATACTACCTACCTACTGGCCTCAGTTCCTAATTGTTGAATCATGAATCAACGCTGACCGTTTACTTGCTCTTGTCGGCCTCCATCATCTTCATAAAGATCTGTCAACGTGGTCAGTACAACAGTTGTGCACCCGATCAGAGGGATAAGACCGACATCAGGGTTGATCTCGACGCCCGCGTTTTGCATCTCGGTTGTTAACTGCATTACATTACTTCCGTCAGTCTACAATCATGCAGAGTCCTAGATCCCAACGCAACCTACCGTTTGCGCCGCGTCTCGGAAATCCTTGTCCATCATGAGCTTAAGCATGTCCATCTTACTCGGAGGCTTGCCAGGCTCAAATCCTGTCAGAAACAGGTTAGATACAGCCCGTCGGAAGAAATCAAAGATTCCCCACTATACCCTTGCTCTTGATGATGTCGCCAACCTTTTGCATGGCCACGATGGCAGGAGGATGTCGGCCAAGCTTCTCAAATGTTTCCCGAACCTTGGGATCGTTCATCATTTCCGACAGGTTGGGAGGCTCCGCAGCGGCATAGCGCCGGGGCGTAACGTGGATGCGACGCGTGGCGACGCTCAAGAATGGCCGCGCGATGAGTCTTCGTGCTGCGAACATGGTGACGGTGGTGTTGATGATGGTGAAGATGAGGGTTCAAATTTGCGGGTTAGGACCGCGGCTAAATGGCTAGGGATGTAAATAAGTGGGGCTGCATCTCGAGCGCGTGTGAAGCGTCTCGGCAATATTATTGTAACTACCGATTAATTGAATGGAAAACAAGTGGGATATTCCTTGAGGGGGCCAGAATAATGCTGTAGAGATGGACCGTTACAGAGGAAACTCGTATTGCACGTGAACAGGCTTAGCCCTGAGGCTGTCCAAGTCAACCGGTGGCAACTTCAGCACCCGAACAGCATTTCCACCCATGAATCCCTTCACGACTTTCTCTTTGAGCCCGTTTGGCTTGTCGACCAGATGAGTCTGCACATTGTCGACGCACTCCCTGAGTCCAAGTTACGGAAAGTTGGTCCCAAACATGACCTTGTCCTTGCCGGTCGTGTTGGCAAAGTTGATGAACTCCGGCGCATAGTACTTGGGGACCAGGCGCGGGTGAATGTACACGTTTTTGTGCTTCCAGGCCACTGCGACCGTCTCCGCGGCCCAGGGGTAGCCGATGTGGCCCATGGTTATATTGAGGTCGGGGAAATTGAGAGCGATGGTGTCAATGTATGGAATCGGTCTTCCAACTTCACTCGGGCATGCGGGGCGCGCAACTGACCGTCATGGGTGTGACAATTATCCATGAGTAAGCTTCCTTTACAGATCACCACGCCATTCGAAGAGTGTCTAATAAATGTTCTAGATCCTCCGGATTCTACATCTAGTGCGTCTACTAGTAGTGAAGAAGACGACCGAGACCCCAATCGTTGGTGGAAAGCCATTGACCTGTGACCTCGCTTGGAAAGCTTACTCCGTCGTCGAGATTGTACATCGGGAAGCTTACACGACAAGGGCAATTTCTTACAGGCTCGGCTTCTAGGACGAGGGATTGGGATGAAACAAGGAGCAAAGTAAGTTGCATATTTGCGCTATTCCGCGAACCTTTGGTCTTCCTGCCAGCCAATGACATTCTGCTGGTGGCCATTTTTTGATTGGCTTCCGTTTTAGAAAGCAATGTGAGATCACATTGCGATATTACCGCGAGCATCCCCCAGGCTACGACTTGCTAAGCTGTTCCTTTACGAAGCAGTCGGTTAAGACACAGCTTCGTTCTTGAGATCCTTCGGCGCCTGAGCACCTTTAGGTCGCGAACCTATTGACGCTGTTCGTGCCGTGTACCTGAAATGGAGCATCAGTTGAATGTTGGTGGTGGCCCTTCATAATGTGGCTGAAGCGCTGCTAATACTCCGAACCAGGTAACGACCGGTACGTTGCCGCTCTTTGGCGCAACCAGCAAGCTCGATGTGCCGGCCTGATCTTGCGGTTATCTTATCCTGTCAACGCAGATCAAGCTCATAGATGAGGATGGAATGGCGTTTGTGAGTATGAAGGTCTGAAGAACTTGTTATTCAGTAAGTACGACAATTAAGAGGATTCGGAATCCTAGACATGAGAAATTGTTGGTTTGTCTATGTGATACATTCCCCCATACTCCCGTCCCGCATTGCCTCAATCAGCTCTATTGCTGTTTCATGGCCAGTGTCATCTTCACTCATCATCTCTTCATGAGACGTGTTCCCGGTGCAATCTAGGGGATTCTCTCCAGACATCTCTTCCATCTCGTTGTCTACTGACTCATCTGACTCGCATCTCCGTTCACTCTGGGGCAAAAATATGCCGTCAGCGACAGTTCCAAGATCACCGAGTTCCTCTGACAACGACATTCCGGTACTATTATGGCCAATCGAGGCCCAGTTCATGAAACTCTCGTCCTGAGGAACTTCATGAATACTCCGACTAATCTGGTCAGTCTCCAGTGAAAGGCGTGCCCTCCGATTAACAGACTCCAAAGCTAAGCCTACAAGAGGGATAACCCCGATATCTCGGCGAGTGTCGGTGAACATCTGACTATTGGTGGTGTAGAAACTTGTGCTATTGGGCTGGAAGATTTCCTTGATGGGGCTGAAGTCGACTGCGAACAACCCTCTGAGACTCAGAGGAAAGTCTCCGTCTTGTGCTATTCGGCCTTTGCTGAGACTCAAATCAAGTGCCATTGCGAGTCTGAGATACGAACTGGGTTGAAAAGCAAATATGTGTGTCCAGTCGATCTTGGGCCTTTGTATCTGAGGCGCAAGGTTATCGAGCTGAGCGAGGTTGATGATGTGCCGAACGATTTCACTGGCCCAATCTACCCCATCATACCGGAGTTGATAACTCTTCATGACTTCAATCAGGGTATTCAGTCCACGCTGCTTGAATGCTGGAGTCGGCCTGGATGTGGGCTCGAAGCTATTCGTTGGTGCTGCTAGTTTGATATCCAGGATATTAAGCACCAGCGGGAGGAGAGTGCAGCCAATTGCTGGGGCAGGTAGCCACCTTGCGAGATTGAGACGAACGAGTTGTTTATGGCACTCTGTGATGGAAGTGGCTGCGTCCTGCAGCTCGTGCTGGTTGTCCAGGATAATCGACAGGTCGTTGGTGAGGAAGTCATTCCTAGTCCTCCCTCCTCCCTGCAGAGTGTCAAGATACAGAACTGCATGATGGCAGAGAGCAGCCCGTGAGGAATGATAGTACATAAGCAGGAGGTTGCTGTACAGGGTTACAGAATCATGCCCGATTTCCTCATCACGAAGAATGTGCGAACAATAGGCGCCGGGGATCACTGAAAGCCGCAAAGTCGCCTGATCGTACCAACGTTTCAGTTCGCGTTTGCATTTGCCGAGAAGCGCAGAGTTATCAGAGTTCATGTCTTGACGTTGCCGGCCTTGTATTGGAAAACATAGCGTCAGAACATCAGTAAGCACAATGTTGAAATGGGACCACTGGGCCACAATCTCAGCCAAGACTCTCTTGGTTTCTGAATTGTAGACTTTTGATCGTTCAAATTCATCTCTAAGATCGTCAACCCCAAGAGGAGACGCGTTGAAGTCGAACTGGTCCTTTCGGATTTGGATAGGAATCCTCATGAGAAGTCCCATCGAGCGATCTCGGATAATGCAACACCACCAGAGTCGTTTCAAAAGCGCCTGCTGTCGAGTGATTTGTGATGAAGGCATGGTTGCATAGAAATGTGCCTCGGCACTTCTTGCCCTGTCGATGGCGAGACTCAACCATACTGTGTTGGGCTTCTTCGCAGATGAGAGTGTGTATAGTGAAAGAAGGACTGCTGCTTGAGCAATGTGTAGATCTGAACATTCTGCGCCCATGTCGTAGAGGAGCTTTGTTCGCCGATAGAAAGAAGACCTCATGGCCCGAATGGTTGAATATCCGAGCCCCTCCATAGTCGAGTGAGAGACGAAGGCACAGGATGCGAACATCATTGCTTGAAGGACTAATAAAGACAGGCACCCAGTCGGTGGCGCATCGGCGTCATGACAGTAAAGCTCCCAAAAGTCTCCTTCGTTGACCACTGGCAAGATTGGGTGGACGTGAAAAAAGTACTGCTGTACCAAGTCGTCGAGGAAGGGACGGATCGGAACGCGCAGGCAGCCCTGATGCTCAAGGAAATTGACGTCTTGGTGAGGAACATTGTGAAGATTCGAAACGGCGAGGAATGGATAGAAGCAGTAGACGACTTCGGAGCTGGGCCCGGCACATGCCTTGGCCGTTGGTTCCGGATCCGTGTAGTTTGAGAGGCAACTCAAAAAGGCCAAGGTGTCGGCTTGTATAGAGTCTTGGGATGCTGCAAGAACCAAGTTAGTGACTTGTTCCTTCAGAAGAATAGGGCTACACACTGGTGATGGAACTGGGTGCTCTCTCGTCGGGTATTGATAGCAGATCTCGCAGTCTCCCACCAACAGGCTCAGGTGCCATTGTTTCCATTCTGGTGCTGTTCTGAGCATGGCCGTTCACGGGTATCTCGGCTGGGTTTTGTATGGGATTGGGTGGTGTGCAAGATGCGTGTTGGTCGGCTGAAATCGAATGCGAGGCATCACGGTCGTCATGGTCGTCGAAGGACTGTTGTCCGAGAGGCGGATAAGGGGGGTAAGATGCCTCAACACTATCCTTGGGATCAAACAGAACACCATGACTGAGAGTAAGTCAGCGACATCGATTTGCGGTGGGTGACTTGCGTACAATTTCGAGGCCCTTTTCGTGACGACGCAGGTTTCACTGTCGAGGTAACAGTTCATACACGGGCGACCCCGTTGCGACACGTCGCATCGAACTTTTCGTGAACGACAAGATAGACAAGCTTTCCGTGCCCTTCTGCGCGTCTTCGCCGGCGATTTTGGCTGAGTGTCCTGTGCATTCTTCTTGTTGGTGTCAAGATCCATGACGGCCGACTCTGAAGTGGAATGGCTAGTTGGGGAAGATTGTAGTGACGAAGAGATCCAGAACGGCCCCCAAGAAAAAGAAAAAGGTGAGCGAGGCAAGTGATCTTCGAAGAATTTGGCGAAGACCTGCCTCAGGAACACCTCGTCGATGATTGGTTTGGTCGGTCCAAGGCGAGCGTCGTCTCGGACCGTGTTCGGGACCATCTTCGCTCGCGGTGAGCAAAAGTGCGGGGAGACTGTGGAGAGAAACGTGGGGCAGACGGGACCTTCTTGGCCAGATTTCTGCTTACGAGATATTCACCTCGGTAAAAATGACGATGTTGGACACTAGTTTAGTGTAGAATGTTACAGGCGAAGTGCTGAGGGAGGTGTAACCAAGGTAATGACGTTTGCCATCGGTCACAACGGACAGCTGTATCGGGCCACGGGAACATTGAAGTTTTAGGTTAATGACTACACAAGTTAAAGAAAAAGTAACGTGAACAAATAAAGTTGAATCCGTCAGATCCAAAACCTCGGTCATTTTATAGTATCTTATATCTGTAGTAGGTCAGGCACATGTATAGAACTCAAGAATCCCCAGCACCTTTTACAAGAACTAGATTGTTCTTGCTAGCAGCATTATGCTTGCAAACATCCTTTCCTCTAAACGCCAATTCGAAGAAGGAGTAGAGCTCTACAAAGCTGTAGGCAAGAATGGTCGGCAACATCAAGATCCAATGCAACAGGCCTCTCATAACCCCCCGAAGACCCTTGTTGTAATTGTTATTGCTATCGCCGGGCACAGGTAGGTTCCAACGGACGAGGACGGTGACAATGAGCAAAAACGCGTATTGCGTTCCCAAGAAGATGAAGCAGATGGTTGAAAAAAGAGAATCGCTGATGAAGAGTCGATCATGTTCGGCAGCAACCATGTTGATGAGCTGAACAATGATGGGGCAAATCACAGAGAAGATGGCGCTGGCGCAGAGAACGAGGCCATAGTAGATGAAGAAGCGAGTGGCCCAGCTGATGGACAGATAGAGCCCAGGCATTCGGTAGGTCTTGACAATGAAGTAGTGGAAGACTTCGCCGGCGCCAATGGTCCATCGGCGAACCTGAAGGGCCCATTCGCGGATTTCATCTGCGTAGTTGGCGCCAGAGGTCGGACCGTTGATGGAAATGAGATTCAAAGGCCGGATGCGGATTTCTCGTTGTGTCATAATGGTGTAGCGAATCAAGGCAATAATATCCTCCATCTGATAGGCCGGGTGGGTAAAGGCGCCCTCCTCCAACAACTTGACACTGAGAGAGTAATGAGACATGGGATTGATGTTCCAGGGAATCAAAACACCCATGAAGAAAAAGGTACGCAAAACACCGGTAATGTCGACAAAGAAGGGCATGGAGTCGCGCTTGTAGACGATGATGGATTGCCAGATGGAGGAGTGGCGGTCGGCGAAATCCAGCTTGGAGTACTCGGTTTCCAGCTCCCGCATGTATTCGGGATCGAAAACGGCGTCGCAGTCGCAGTTGGTGAAAATGTGTTCGTATTTCTCATAGTTGTAGTCGGCATCTTGACGGAGGATCTGTAGGCCTTGGCGACAGGCGTAGTTCATGTTGGAGCACTTGCCGCTGATTTCGCCAGGAATGCCCGAGGGGTGGAAGGTGACGATGAGACGGAGGAATTCGCTCTCGTACTTTGCGTAGACTTCATCGCGTTTGGCTTCCTTGTCGGGTGTGCGGCATTCCATGCCAATAATGACGGAGAGGCGGGATTTGGCATCTTTTTGCTGCACGAGAGAGTCCAAGGTGGTTTGCAGTACGCTCATGGGTTCCTTGTACAAGGTCATGGCAACTATATGACGAATGGTTGAGTAGTCGTTGGCCGTGGTGTCAGCTGATTCGACATCTTGGGCTTTTGTGGTCCTGAGCTTGTTTCGGCTGTTAATGGCCAGTGTTCGACGAATAGCGCAAATGGTGGCTATCAGCCACATGAGTTGGAAAAGACCGATTATGATTATGATGACGATGTTGCTTGCTTGGTTGACGTAGGGAATAAGAGGCATCCATATTGGGAATAGAATAAATATGAAGATTATTAGGAGAAATAATAGGTTCCAGCGGACATAGCGGTTGGCTGCTTCTAGTTTTGCAGCGTTGATGCCACTGTCCAGGCTGTCGAGGGATGGGGATGGTAATGATGGGGGCATTTTGGGGGGAATTTCTGTCATGAATCAATGAAGAAAATTCTCTTTGAGGAGAAAACGAACGTATGATATACGGAGTCAGTTCCCTACGCGGACCCCTCTCTTTCTCGGACACTAAGGCCAAGCCCTAAAGATAACAACAGAATATGGCATTATGGATACAGGACGGAGTATTTTGTTAGTTGATGCACGTACGAATACATGTAGAGTAAGATAAGGCAAAAAGCCGCCACGTTGAAGATATCGCAAGGGTAATAACGACCAAGTGGGCCTACTACTGCGCACTCGCTACTTGGGATATGGATCATATCGCACATTGAAACCAAGCGAGGCCAGTGAGCAGCTGGGTTTCCAATGTACATAAATGTAAGGATTCCGAATACGGAGTAGTACTTGTGAAGGGAGAGAGTTAATTGGCCTAACAACTACGAAATACTTTGTACGGACACTCTGCCAAGTGTGTACGTACTCGTTGTTTGCAATCTTCAATCTCCAGTACTCCATAATTCAGCTGGCTAACTGTCAATACATGGACAAAAGAAGGAACATTGA
The DNA here is from genome assembly GCA_019137265.1 of Neonectria coccinea. Taxonomy (NCBI): domain Eukaryota; kingdom Fungi; phylum Ascomycota; class Sordariomycetes; order Hypocreales; family Nectriaceae; genus Neonectria; species Neonectria coccinea. The sequence goes on from WPDF01000245.1 coordinate 19,124, forward strand.
CTAGTTTAGTCTCCTATTTTATTGGATTACCCATGATTCTGGGACCATTTCTTCCGCCACACTTCACAGAATTGCTTAACCAGTGCGTTATCTCTTCTAGCTACAGGGGCTTAAGCTATTGACCTAGTGCGATATTCACAGCGCCACAAGGAAGTTGTAACCCACGGAAGCGGTCTGAAAAAAACTCCGCACACCAAAAGTAAGGCACCTCATTTTCAAGGCGTTTATAGCGGTTTAAAATTATACTAAAATTTCAGAGAGTATGAAGAGTGCTATGAGATTATACGGGATTTTATTTATACTTTTCTGACAACTGTACGAGGAGAAACCAGTAAGGAAGAAAGTTGCTGATAGAAATAGTCGAGCAGGTACTACTAGTGCTAGGCTAGTGTGTGTGGCTGAATACTTTTGTCCCCCCCTTTTTGGTGTGCGGTTTATTTTCAGGCCGCTTGCCACGCTTGAGAAACTGGTAGGATAGAGGCGTATCACTCGACTCTATTAGTGTAATGAGCTGAAATCCGGGCGGCTATAACGCGTTTTCAGCCGCCAGTTCTGGAATCAAATGGAAAAGCGCTAACCTTCGTTACGGTCCCGTCCCAACCAGAATGAAACGTCCGCGCGTTTTGATGAACCTGAACAGTAAAATAACCGTAAAACTAATATGGACCAACCTCGATGATGTTCCACCCTGATTTGAGCCAACATGTCAAGATTGTCATGAAGTGAGTCAGCGCCGGGTCTAGATCATGAAGTCTGACACTTATCCTGGGGTGGCTGGCTGAAGGCTCGAGCTGGTGCAGTGATCGTTAGTCTCCACTAGCCTGCGTATAGCGCAAAGGCTCACAAGCCTGCCAAGAGCTTCAGCTCCAGTTTTGGTGACTATTATGTCGCCGGCTGGCTTCTTGGTGGGGGTTAATGTGAGCATGTTTTCGGGCGTGGGAGAATCTGAGTCCCATTCCAAGAAACTGAACATTGACACGGAGGCACACCTTGCCTTCATATCAAGGAGAGACAACATTCATGAAGAAAGCCTCGTGTCGGCACAGCGGCAGGGACTATGACAATCTATGATTCGCTTACAGATCAACATACGGAACAACCCATCAGCAGTGTCGACAGAGCGTTTGCGCTATGGGAATAGAACACGATTAAGGTGGCCCACCGAGCTCTCAAAAATGAACCTGCACTGCAAGAAGCCATATGTGGCGAACCAATAAGTACCTTAGCTGCATTAGCCTATTGTCACACTATCTCGTTTTCGGCCACGGTTGAACGGCTACCCTGGGCATCGAGGCCCTTCTTGACATCTTTGCCTTACAATATTGGACATACCTTGACTTGATTGGTGCACCGCGAGTCCTTGCTACACCCAAGTGGAGCGACACTAACCCTGACTGACAGGTGTGATCGGCGACGCCGGAGCATTCTGTCTCAGCTACCTTCGGACGCTTCCTCAGCTCCAGACATCTCGAACCTCAGCTCACAACCGTGAGGCCTGGACCATGAGGAATCTGGAATTGTCAGAAAAGCTAGCGTGCCACTCACATGACTTGTATAGTATCTGTCCTTTTACCCCTGGGCCATCTCTGTGGTGCTCGGGCTACAGGCGGCAAGGGTTAGGCGAGCTGTCTATTGACCACCAAGGTGGTCACATGACCACCCTAGAGATTTGTACATACTTCAATCGAACACGCCCTTTCAGCTTGAGGGCATCGCCGTGAAGCTAAGCTCTTCATCTTTCCTTCACTGTTATAATGTCTTAGAGAGGTCTGTGATCCTAAGCTGCTGAATAAACTTGCCAAAACCCTCCCCCGGTAGGCTCTTCATTAAGCCGTCGGCGAGCAGCCGCGTTGGTAGGGTATATATCACATCGATCCTTTCCTCTAATATCTCCTGCCGTAGCCAGTGGTTGTGAATATCAACATGCCTCAACTTCGTACGTAACTGCACAAGCTCTACGGTAACCAGTCGGATGGTTTGCTTATTGTCACATTCGATAGTGATTCTCGATGATGAGGCGACTGCTCGGCGAGGGGTTGGCGAGGATAAGTCAACTTGCAATGCGGAGATAAGTCTGCTCGTAAAGAGGGCCTCTTTGGCTGCTTAAGATAGGGCGAGGAGCTGGGCCTCCGTGGTTGATATTGTGACATTATCTTATTTATTCACCCTCCAGGAAATAATCCCTCTGAAAAGCTTATAGCGAATGCTTGTGAACTCTAACGGTCCACCGAGTTGTCGGCGAGGCTGGCGTTAGAGGCGGCTTGCAAGCTATCCTCCTCACACCTGGGTATTATACCGTATCCAAGCGAGAGGCCTTAGGTTTGAATGACGCTTGCCTCCTTCTAGGTAGTAGGTCTTCTATAGATCTTCTATTAGTATTATAGTATATTATAGTTAAATTAGTTAGCTAGAGTAACTATAGTTCTAAATAACATACTAGTAAGGATTGCTATATAGGTCTCTCGGCTATCGATTGCCTGCTGGTCGCCACGCGCTATAAGGCGTGCTTTAATTCTCAGGAATATTTTATATTTATCAAGCTTGTATACATATACCCAGTGGCAGCCGAGCACTTAGCGACCGTTCGCCGTAGATTTAACGACCTCAATCCATAAGTGTGATTCTGTATGACTCTATAAGTGTGTTTTCTCTGCTGTAAGTATTGCATCCTAGTACAGATGACCAGATCTCTTCAATAGCACAGCATCGCGCGTGATAGCTGTACGACTTTGAAAGAAGACTGCATGTCAAATATTGAGGTCCGATACAGTCCCGCAGTCAGCTTCTGGCGCAGCTTGTTGTCGACGGCTGTTGGTCCGAAAACCAACAATTTATGCCTACTATGCACGATGTCAGTCGGTGTTGTGCTGTACATACTTATATATGGAGTCGGGGGCTGTCTGTCGCGTGATCGCCGCCAATGACAGAAGATCAGTGCCCCAGCTCAGCCCCGGCATCTTGGTTCTGTCGTTTCTTAGCTGACAACGTGTCGCCGAGTGGGTACGTGTAGTAGAAGGCTGAAACATTCCATCGCCGGGGCAGTGCCCGTCAAACCTGCAAGCGGGACCAACAGCAGTACTATTCTCGGACATCTTGGGAGCCTCACTGCCTTCCAAGCTCACGGTATTGCGCCTGGCTTCGCTGGCACTCCCGCTGGCCACTGAACAAGGCAGTTCATCCTAGGCGCAATGGGCTAGATAGACCACCAGAATTGGCCCAAGTATGTTGTGGATTACACGGGATGGAAAATGCTTGGGAGGATCTATCTTTAACCTCGTATTATTCTCCTAAAGAAAGGTATAAAGAAGCATAGCTGCTGGCGAATTTCTGTCCTGCCGTCAACATCAGAAGCATCAGCATTCAGCACAGCTGCACCAAAGCACGATTCCAAAACACCTTCCATTCATAAACCCAATCCTTCCAAGACACCATGAAGGCTAGCACTCTTTTTACCATGTTCTGTGCTGTCTTGGCGTCTGCCTCGGTGAGTCCTTCTCTTGGTGGCTCGACGCTGCAATGAAAGATTGAGCTGCATCACGAGCTTGGTTTGACTAATAAAACCTCAGGTTCTTCCTCACCGAGCAGGAAACGTTGAGGACATCGAGAAGATCGAGAAAGAGGAAACCAAGGTACGAAACCTTTAAACAGCCAAAAATAATTAGGCAATCAAGACTAACGGAAAGACCAGGGCGTTTTCTCTGAGACCAATGATGTGAAGCGCATTGTCGCCCCCGAAGAGCTTGACAATGGGGACGAAGTCGACTTTAATGACCTCAATGGCGACAAAGACCTTGACAAACGAGCCGATGTCCGAGCCCCTCAAACCCCTCAATCTTCTAAATGCTAATCAACATGTGATTACAGGGCAGGACTGTTTGCAAATGGGGTGGAAATGGCCCCGGCAGCACCATCGCCTTTCACGATGGCATCGACTATATCAACGACAATTGGTCCGGCGCCGACTCCGTGGTCGAAGCTGGCCCTAGCAAGTGCAAGCGCTTCACTTGCTCGTGGGACTCGGGCATCTGGCTCTGCAACGATACAAAGGAACAGCTCAGGGTGCCGTGCAAGGACATCGCCTCCATGGCTCAGAAGATCATGGACGAGTGTTCTTGGTACGACTGGGAGCCGAGAGCTCAGGGCAAGTTGCCATGTACTTGGCTTCAGTCTGAATTTTTACTAACGAGGAATTTTAATTATAGGTCAGATATTTTCTGCCGATAACTGGAACGTTATCATTGGCGGCGACAGTTGCTAGATTAGTGAACGTCAGCGGGACGAAGAATCGGAGGCAATATGATAAGGTTGAACGACGGGAATATTTATAGTGATTTATGCATTCGGGTTACGAGAGTATTATCGAATCAAGACTTCTGCTTTGAGTTTATTAGATCTGGGATGTGAATGGCATAAATCGGCAATTTTCGAAGAGCGAATTGTACGCATCGCCGGTCTCACTAACATCTGCCACAGCGCCAGCCATCGCTTCCGTGAGTCATTGCATGCAAGGCTAGTTGAGCTCTGGTAAATTCTTTTATATATTTAGGCATCAGAGGACGCCTTTGGATTTTGATAGGATTTAACCCAGTGAATCGTTGAAATAGCCGGCAGCAACGACTTCTCCACGTCTGGGAGGCGCGAGTCTGCCTTGAATCGGAAAAGAGGGCTATATAAGATGCAATTTATATTATGTCTTATACTTTTAAGCTACTGAAGGCTTTATATAACTAAGAACTTCTCTTCTTAAAGTAGATCGAGCTGCATTCTGGGTCTACCTATCTTACTAGATAATATTTAGCTTACCGAAATCCTATTAGCCTACTTGCTTAAGCTAGGCCCTTATATTAATGCCTTCTAGTACTTTATGCTTCTGGTTCTCATTTTGCTTCTTTTGGTCAGTATTGCTATTATTATTAAAGCAATCGCTATATTAGATATATTATTAAGAGTCCAGCTATAGTCTAGTTATCAAACAGTATTAGGCCGAAATATAAAATACATCGCCAGTTATTACCACAGTATGATGCACCTCTTAGTCTATTGATTTGACCACTTATTGTTGATGGCTGTTGGTCCGAAACCCCACGACTTTATGCCTACTATGCACGATGTCGGTGTTGTGCTGTACATACTTATGTGTGGAGTTGGGGGCTATCCATCGCGTGACTGCCGCTAATGAGAGATGATTAGTGTCCCGAGATCGACTGGGTTGGCGCTTCCAACATTGTCCTCTTGACAGCTGCCATCATCTTGTTGATCACATTTCCATTCTGGATGAACTACTGGGTCAAACGCGGGAAGCCGCTTCTGATACCTCATGACCTCTATAAAAATAGGTCTTTTAATTTAGTGGCGGTGTTGGCATGAAACAGAACCAATGAGTGACTTTACTGAGCAGATGATGTTCAGCATTGGGTAGTCAATATGATTGATGTGGTTGAACTACCTAACATTCCCATATTCCACCCTATCAATCCCACAGCGCTCAACTATTAAAGGCGCGCGATTCTTTGGAGACAGCATTCTCATCACTTTGCATCTGTCTTACTTCCACTGGGCAACTAGATATTGGTTGCCATTGTCAGGATCGACAACGTAGACTTGAATGGTCTGGGTGTCGGCGATGCCACGACCCGCGTTGTACTCGAGGAAGTTGACCTTTTGCGAGCCGTCAGACCCCACAGAGTAGGCGTCACGGACTCCCAGGTCCTGACCAGCCTTGACAACACGGTACTTGTAGGGCTTGTTGGTCAGGACACGAGGGAAGGTGAGGTTGTCGATGTAGGAGTTTGGACTTCCGCGACCCCACTGAGGAGTGTAGTCGAAGTTCAGCTTCGTGTGGCTCGCGACAAGGTAGAAGAGGATGGCGGAGTTGTTGGTGGTAGCCATGGTGAACAGGCGTGAGGCGGTTGAACTGTGACTGGGAAGATCAGTTAAGGTCCATGTTCGGAGGAGTGAGAGGCCCCAGGATGATACGAACCTGTGGAAGTAGATTGTTTAAGTAGAGAGAGGTGTAGATTGTGAAGCCGATACTGGTATGAGAAAATGAGAGGGATGAATACGCTCTTATATACCTCAACGAGCGAAGTGAATGCGTTAGCTCCACTATCATCATCCTCTCCGAGATAGTGATTCAGTGGCGCAATACAAAAGTTACAACCTTCGTATGACTTTTAATTAATCTCTCTTCAGTATAAGCTTGCGATAGCTCTCATTCGTCTAGTATAATTGGCTGAAAGCACATTTATGCTTCTTTTATCCTCATTGTCTCGTTTAATCAACTATCTCACCATCTGAGATTCGGCAATTGGATCTCGCAATGTCGCAAGTGAGACATGTCCGACTCTAGAAGACACGGATTCGCCGGCAGTCTTTTCAGCTGGCTGCACCTCTCCAATCTTAGTTGAGAAGCTGCAGATTTGTCCCACCCTCTGCAGGCGGCTCATCAGTTCCCGTCTGCGCACAACGTTGACCGGAGTGGAGATGTACGAAGCGTCATGTGTAATGGTCAGGTTTTGACGAGATCTGAGGGCCTTTGAGGGTGTGCTCGGATCGGAAGAAAGTTTTCGTGTCACCTCGTGTATGCAGACTTGACACGGCATCTTTCGGTATAACCTACCTCAGGTAAGTTAAACTAAATGAGGTACTAGACGGGCTACTACATGGTGTTAGAACACACGCTGTGCCCTAGGTTTCATCAGATTTCTAGGCTATCTCTTACTAGTCAGGGCACCGTACAACTTGATGTTGCTTGGTACCCTGCTTAGTGAGCTGTTCCTAACCGTACAACCATTCATGGACTGACACTGCAGTAACACTCGCTTGGTAGTTGGCAAACGGTGGGCAAATGTTATGTGATCTAAACCTATGTAAATAAATCTTGCTTGACTGTTGCGCGAGGCTCAAAGCTCAAAGTGTTTCTCCAACTTTCAAAAGCAACCGCACAGGCTCGTCACCCCAGTCCCTCGCCCCAAAGACACCGGGAGAGTCCCAGTAGGAGGCCTTTACTTGGAGCAGACCTTGCCCGAATCATACCAGCACATCTAGCATGTGAATTGCACCCAGCTCAGCTAAACGGTAGTAGTTGCATTGGCTAGTAGCCAACGACTTCTCCGTGTCTGGGGGGCGCGAGTCTGCCTTGAAATAAACAAGCATGGCTGTGAAAGATGCACTTCATGTCATGTCCTGCATTTTGAAGCCACTGAAGCCTTTTGCATAACCATGGCGAGGGAACTTCCCCTCTTGTAGCAGATCTGGCTGCGTTCCGGGTCTGCTGTCCCGATGGACGACGTTGAACTTGCTCAAATCCCATTGTCCCACTTGCTCCAGCCAAGCCCTTATGTTGACACCTTCTGGTACTTCAAGCTTCTTTTGATTAGCGTTACTGGTTGCTCTTCAAGGTCCACATCACATACCAGTATTTAGTATGGAAAGAGGAGTTTTAGGAAAATAATGTCGGTATTTACACGCATATTTGAACCATGGGACGGGACGCTTCAATTACCTCTGTAGTTTGTGCATTTTCGTTCGGATAGACAAGTTTGAAGTGTCATTGAGCATTGGAACTGTGGCCCATAACCCAGAAGCGAATGTTCAGTCCTGTATCTAGGCTTCAATGCGCCTTGAACGACCCTTCCCAATTCGTAGCCAAGGGCTAAAAACACCCAGTCATTCAGAATCTTGATCCTTAGGCAGCTGGCTGATCAACCCAGACAGGATACTATTGAGGCCCGACTTGACTTGGGGGTTTGCCGTTGTCTCAATCCGTTCCTCCAACTCGCGAATTTTGTCCTGCAACTCCTGTTTTCTGATCTCTTCTGGGTCTGCCTCCTCATCTTCCCCATGTTCGTCGGTGACGAGTGCTTCCTCTCGTACTAGGCGATCAGCAAAAGCCGTCCCGAAAGAATCGGCCATACCAGCATCCTTGATAGCGAAGACGACATCTTCCACACCATCCCAAGTCTCCCTTTTGTCATTTTTCTTAGTCTTGGTCTCTTTTTTAGGCAAAAGTACCTTTCTCCAAGCGGCAGCCACCTCACCAACGGGGTTTCCATAGGCGCCGCAACCCCAAGCGCCGAGCACGACTTTTGTGACGCCTTTGGCCTGACAAATTCGCATTACCATCTTCATCTTCTGCACGGCCAGCTCGCGATCTTTTTCGTTCGCATATGATCCTCTCCCAGCGTCGTCGCGGTCAGTCTCTGGTCCTCGTAGCATTGCCGCGCTGATGCAATCCACGAACCACCTATCATTCTTGTCCAGCACGCCGTCGGCTCCTTCGTCTCTGAAGACCAGCACATCTGGCGTGTAAATCGCACCGAGCTCAGGCAGACGGTAGTAGTTGTCCTTCAACGACGGCAGTAGTGTGGTGCGCATACAAAGCGACTCCTCTTGACTGCTGGCTCCATTGAGAAATCCGCCACCAGGTGATAGTGGCGAGGCCATGTTCAAAATGGCGACTTTGGATGTCTTGCGTGCGTGATGAGTCCTGTTTTCGAGAAGCGAGCGGGCAGCAGTGAGGGTATCGGCTACCCGAAGCGTGAGACGAGGTCCGTCCTTGAGGTCTGGCTCTGTCTCTGTTCTCTGCACTCGGGGCGGATTGACGATCAATTCTGCAGCGTCGATTCCCTGCTGCGCGCGAGGATGTGTTGAGAGAAGCGAAGGAATAAGTTGGTTTATCGTAGCCTTGGCCTTTTTCGCGCGGGCATCGCGGCGGAAGCTCGCGGGCGGTTGGCCAATTGAGGGCTCAGTTCGTCCCATACTGCGGATGTTTGAAATGACGTTGGAGATTTGAAAAGAGGATGACGATGATTTGGTCGTGGCTGTGGCGACAATGGCCTATTAATAAGGCTAAGTCGCTGTGTCGCCGTGATGTGATAGCGGGGTCTTAGGCTGGGCTGAGCACCCTGATAACCTCTGCTATGGAGTCTAGTCCGTGGCATTTGTGGATGGATTCATTCCTTTTGCATAGTTAGTCCCATGTTTCGACACAATCAACCTTGATAGGTTCTTGGTTGAGAAGGTCGAGGGAAGACGTTATTTTGAGCGCTATGGGAAACGAGTGCGACCATTGTTATTCTCGTCTCGGATGAGCACTACCGACCCATGAAAAATGCATCAGTCCGCAGGATACAAACCTGTGTTGTTTAATCTTTCTGCATCTCACAGACTCTTCAACAAGACCTGGTCCCTCTGTACAACTGTCCCAACGACAAAGTCATGATGTCCAACCGGCTGGTATCCCCATTTCCCGTATGCCTTCAGAGCTCTTGCATTCTCTTCCCAAACACCGAGCCAGATGTTTTTGAACCCTTTCTGCTTTGCCATTTCGTCTATTGTGGACGACAGCAAGCGACCGACGCCCTTGCCGTGCCCCGACGGATGAACATAGATTCTCTGGAGCTCGACCTTGTTCTCGATATGGTCAACACATGGTTCGAAGCTGCCGGTGGTAAGATACGAAAAGCCCAATATCTCGCCTTCTGGGCTCGTTGCGACGATGATGTCTTTGTTCTCGTCTTCGATATCCTTGATAATTGCGGCGGTGGTGTATTCGTTGTCGAGAAATGCCTGAAGTTCATGTGGCGGAACCGAGTGCCCAAATGTAGTGGTGAAGACGTGAGCTCCGAGCTTCGCGATACTCGAGGCATCTGCGAGCTTCACCTTGCGGATAGAAACAGGGTTTCCTGTCCCTTGAGAATTTTGATGTTGTTTCGATGTCGTCATTGCGCGAACCCAATGTGCTTTTTTGGTTCTTCGGCTACGGAGCTCGAGGTCAAGGCTCCCGCGTTTTGAGGCAGGGTTGAAATAGGCTTGTTGGATAAGACCAGGGAGAGAGTAACGGAAGCCGAAAAATTTCCGCATTGACTGTTCAAGGACCGAGTCAGCTCGGATTCTGTGGGTGTGCTGATGACTGCTGTCTTCATGGAACAGAAAAGACTGTAGCTGGTAGCACGCTATTCAGGTACTTATTATGTGAGCCCGTCCTAGATGCCTTATCTCTTTAGCTTCGGATACTCGGGAAGAAGGATTTGGCTAGAATGTTCCATGCTGCGTTCCAGTGAAAGAGTTCTCTAACCCTAGCTCGTTTTTGTCAACTGTGCGCGCCCTGAAATTGACTGGAAGTGGCGTCGATTTGCTAGGTTCACCCTAGGGTTGGATAGCGTCACTTCTCGACCAGGGCATTAAACCATAATCTCCTTGACAGATTTCGACTTCTCACAAGGCACAAGAGATGATGCTCTAGAAGAGCATAGTTCAGTGACTTGCTTGAAGATCGGAATCCATTTGGGTGCTTTGCCAACCCAGGTTTGAGGAATTGTGTTAAGCACGGTGAAATGCAATGAACATTGCGTTGTTCTGCACTTTTGAGCAGAAGTGGACTCAAGTCTACATTGTCCACGGGGATCCCGGCGCCTCTATCTTGCCAGTTTCGCCGTGGACCTCCTGGCAACCTAAACCCGGACACGAGGGCAAAACCATCTGTCGGCAAAGTTAGGACATCTACAGTAGCTAGTACGACCAAATGGGATAAAGGATGCATTCGATTTCAGCTGGACGGCGATAACATACCTGCCACATATCAATCAGCACGTACTTGCCCTTCTCTTCACCTGTTGGTCGTTGCAAAACACCTGTCGCGACGACGTAATTCAGCCACTCGTAATCTGGGTGCCCTGTCTGGAACACGCCCCGCAGCAACGTCTGGTCATTGGGCTGTGTAGGGCCTGAAGTTTGGATATAAATGTCGGCGCCATCGTCAGTCCGCAAGTTGTACCGCGTGTCGGGAAAGAACACGCCCTTCGTGTCGGTAACGCCCCAGTCAGCGCCTAGGTTGTTGACTGTGCCAGACATACGCGGGCCTGCGAACGAGCCTCCGGTGATTGGTATGACCACTCGACTTCCCTGGCCGTAATCGCCGATCTGCCAGCGCTCTCCCAATGTAGCGTTGACGGTGTAGAGAAACTCGAATGTGGGGATGCCAAGACGCTGAGCGTTCGAGATGGCGGTTGCCAGGACGAGAGTCAGGATGTTAGTGGTGGATGAGAACCTCATGGTGGATATATGCTTCTCGGTGTTACCACATTGATGTACTGTAAGAGTCATTGCTCGACTATCCACTGATATCGATGATTATTTATATGATTTCATGCAACCTCTGGCACAAGGTTCGACCGCGGCTTTGGGGGGCTATCGCCGAGACCCCGCAGGCGGGGATCGCGGCATTTGTTCCGGCATTGAGGTTTAGTTTTGGCCTTGAACGAGAGGTACAATCCATTCAGACATTGTAAAGGCTATTGATTAAGGTAGGTAGGTAGCAAGCTCGGGTCGATGGCTAGGCGGAATCGTGATTTATTTGTGGTATTGAGAACTACGACACTCCCTCACATCGACGGGTGACATCGTTCTTCCAGCAAGCCTCTTGGACGCTGTTAAAGACTCTATTTGGGTAAGAGCTTCTTCCTACCACGAATATTACAGGTCAAAAGTTGCTTCGTTGAAAGCTTCACAGAATCAGGGTGCTTTCAAGTTCGGAAAAGAACCCAAATGCCTTGCAACAGATTAGCCAACACCAGCCACTGCCATGGGCCAACCCATACTTACCGAAGAGTCCAAGTCAAACCAGTCGGTAGCTTGCCACTGACTCAAGGGGTTCAGCATTGATTGGAAGTGCCCCACCCCTTGGTCCTCAGACATGGACCCAAGATCGTCTGCCATCGAGTCCAACACCCGTTCGCCACTGTCATCTACTATGGTTGATTCTTGGTTTGAAGGCTGATCTGACACCTGCTGCCGTAAAAGAATCGGGGCGGAGCTGTGTCTGGCCTCTACCCTGAATTCCTCAATGATAATACTGTATCTTCTGCCAGCAGACTCTGAAGAAATAGCTTGGGCCAGATGGCACTGGCACTGCTCAGCTAGGCTAAAAAGGGCAGGATCTTCCACTTCCGTTATTCCATTTGCATTTTGCTTGATCTCCCATACGTAAACAACAGTCAGGGCAAGGAATGACACATACGGCATCCACGACAGGGAATGGAACAGCACGGCCCCGTCCGAGAACATACGGTCAACGGTTTTGAGGGACATGTTAGCGGCACCTATGCATTCTGTCACACTCTTACGCATTGTTGTTTGGCTAGGGTCTCCAGAGTAATCCAGCAGCAAAGAGTTTATTAGCATGCATGATTGCGTGATAGTACGCCAGCTTCAAAGCCGTTGCCTGTCGACCGAAGCTTGGGAATAAGCTCGATGGACGGACTGTTCCGAGATATTGGGGGAGATTCTTCACGCCACTCGTGTAGTTGGCGGGTAAGTCTTTGGGCTGCGGCAAGTCGTTCGTTGTTGGTCGTCGGTTTGAGGGAGTAGACTTCGCGTGAGATGTTTTCGATAATTCTGGCCACCCTGGGATGATTCTGTTAGAAATGCCAGGTCAGTGGGGGGTCTCGGGCTTACCTGGCGTGAAAGATCAATGAGTCAATATGACAGTCCATCCTAGGCTCCGATAAGGACGGCCCTTGGGATGTCATATCCTCGTCGTTGACCCGGGCTGGGTAGTCTTGGTCAACATCATCGTCGTGATAGAACCTAGGCCTGCCAAATACCACGGCAAGATACTTGTCAATGGTGTAAACGATGATGAGACTGATGATGCTTTGTGAGTATTTATCCATGTTGTAGTCATGGCCCCTTAATAAGGCGACCGCCGTGGCACCTCGCGTTTTGTCCAAAGAGCGATGTCCCGCCTCTAATTCAAAACCGCTCCACCTACATCCTCGGATGCTGGGAAAGCAATCACCTGACGAAGAGACTGGCCCGGACGTTTCGTTATAAAATTGAGAAGTGTGATCCAGGGTAATTGGAAGTCCGAGGTGGGAATCCGGAAACGCTGCTCGGATTCCCGGATTCACCACCAACCCTTCCGGACTAAACGTAACAGGCACGCCACCAACGCCGCTCAACCCCGGAACCCCCAAATACTTTCGCTCCTGGGGTGCTCTTTGCAATCCGTGTGGCTTTACTGGGAGTAGCTCCAGACTTGGGGCTTCTGACCCCATGGTTAGGACTCAACTTTTCCGAGTCGCGTCCTGATCCCCGCACCTCCAGAGTTGAGCTGAACAGTGCATCTCCGCACTTCCCTAGAAACCCGGGGAAAATTAGATGTTCTGGATTGCCAGGTTTGCAAAGTGGCTTCATCAACCCTTCCAAGTTAGAGGAGAGGGTGCAGTCTAGCAACTGTGTGGTATAAGTATCCCTGGGAACTTTGCAGAATTCCACTTGACCTCGATTTCATCTCGCACTGCCTCTCCCAACTGGACGCTGCGGATCTCGAGGCCATCCAGCACGAGAAGACAGGAGCCATCCACAATGAGCACCAAAGAGAAGGCTTGTCTTCGGAGGACTTCCAGACCCTCAGCACCTTCCCTGAAGATCGAAAGAAGATAATTATTCGCAAAGTTGATGCAAGTTCCGTTTGGTCTCAAGTTGTCGACATCTCACTTACGCTTTAGCAGTGGAGGCTGGTGCCAACGCTGGTGCTCCTGTACCTGATTTCATACCTCGACAAGACAAATATTGGTACGTGATTTGGAGTATAAACGCGAATATCAAAATTTAACTCTGTCTCAGGAAATGCTAAGATCGAAGGCCTCACAGAGAACCTGAACTTGAAGGGCATACAGTACAACATTGTCGTTGCAATCTTCTTCATCCATTTGTCCTTTTTGGTAATGGAGAAATTTCACCCGGTAAACGGGGACTGTGCGCCAATCTAACTATGCAGAGGTTCCTTCGAACATGATTCTCCACAGGTTCAAGCGGCCGCCTTGGTACACGGGCGGCATTGGTTCTTTGGGGCATAGTCATGACCATGACTGGGATTATGCAGAATTAGGGAGGGCTATTGATCATCAGATTCCTCCTCGGAATCTTTGAGTAAGTCTCAACATGCAACAGTATGTGAAAAACAATAACGAACTTCGTGATAGAGCCGGGTTTCTCCCCGGGGCGATCCTCATCATCTCCAACTGGTACCTCCCAAACGAAACCCAAGTCCGCACCGCGATTCTCTATACACCTGACGCAACTGGCGGTGCCTTCTCGGGACTCCTCGCCTTTTCCATTGCTAAGATGGACGGTGTCGCTGGTCTCGAATGTTGGCGCTGGATCTGCATCATTGAGGGCATCTTTACCGTGATCGTCGGTGTCATGTGCATCTTCATCCTATGTGATAGCCGGCACTTTCCACGAAATGGCTTGAGGCCGGCGGGATCCGCTATCTTGAGCTTCGGCAGCTCAGTCGCCGCTCGACGTCTCCCAGCGCGTACAAGGACGGCGATAGCCACTTCAACCTCCGCCATCTTCAAGGACATATTGTTCGACTACAAGATCTACCTTCTGACATTCGCCAACTGGTCCAACGCTACGTCTAACTACGCCACGAAGTTCACAATGCCCAGTATCCTGCCCGGTATGGGATACACAGCCTCAACGGCCCAGCTGATGACCATCCCGCCTTATGCAGTGGGGGCTGTTTCGGCCTACGGGTTCGCAATCTTTGCTGACAAGTACTCATGGCGGTATCCCTTCATCCTTGGCCCGCAGTGCTGCCTCGTCACTTCCTTTATCATTCTGTTTGTCAAATCTGGAGATATCGAAGAGAACGTTGCAGTCTGCTACTTTGCAGTCTGCTTGGCATGCTTTGGGTAGGCCGCTCGGAGAGATGAACTGGTTCATGAGACTAACTTCCGATAATTAGCATGTATCCAATTCTACCGGGAGTCTACGCATGGAACGTTGCCAACACACCCGACCCTGCCAAGCGATCCATCAACATTGGACTCCTCGTTTGCATCGGCAACATCGGCGGCCTTATCGGGTCTTATACCTACCTTGAAAGTGAGAAACCTCGCTATCCAACCGGGTACGGGACCTCGCTGGCCTTTGGGTTAGCGGGGATTATCGCGGCGACGCTTCTTGAGTTTCTTTTGAAGAGGGCCAAGACGAAGAAGGCTCAACTGGCGGACATGGATATTGGAGAAAGATACACGGAGGATCAGCTGTAGAGAATGGGCGAGAAGAGCCCTTTGTTTAAGTATGCACTTTAGCTTGGAACGCTCGCACCTAACCAGCACCTATATGGGAGAATATCAGTACGTACTTCGTATCTTGATAACGCACATTGGCGCCTTGTTTCATTATCGTGACATTGATAAGGACAACATTCGAATAGTACGCCCCTTTCGCTTAACAGGCTTATCGCAACGGTGACGCCCCAGACAGGTGGACTACGGAAAATGAGAAATTAGCAACACTTGCTTTGATTCTTTTGAATGCATCGGCGGATTTGGACTTCTGAACTGATACGGTAGATGGGTCCAGATGTACGTACTGCACCACATCTTCACGGCTTGTAAGAGATCTTGCCCCGTGCCACGCGATGCACATGCATGGTTATCATAACTCACCGCTACTCTTGTCGTCCTCCCACCAGAGCTCGCAACGAGGAGTCATAGAGCAGGACTCAGATCATCAACGGAATGGCCACCCATCCATACGTGACGATCGGGAAACAGGAGCACATCTTGCAAAGATTGTACACAAGGCTCAACCGACAGCACAAACATCATGTGAAAGGTTACATCATTGTGCTTCCAACCGACTCGCGACTGATGCGGTTACATAACCTAGGTACTGGTGACTTGATGAATACTAACGCCTCCTGAAAGGATCGACGACCAAGACCATGATAAGAGGCATCCGAGACACAAGACGGGAAAAAGATAGAGCTTAACAGCAAAACCTCTTCCTTAATAAAAATGCAAGGCTGTTTTCGTACTTGTCCCCTTATTCTGCGATTCTTAGCACAAAAGAGGGCAATACGGTAGAACCCCAAGGCTTTCCGTACATGAACAGAATCAGGATTGTTTGAATTGCAGAGAGTGACGGCACCGGAAATCAAAGGCCATACAGCCGAGCGCCCTTGTCTTCTTCCAGCGTCGGCTTATCGTGAGCCGAGATCAAGCTGACCAGGCAGGGGGTGGAATGCAGATTTAGTCCCGAGTTTAATTCAAATCCTCATCAGAATGGTTGATGCAGTCCCCAAGACTTGTTTGTCCAGCATGCCAAACGAGAGTGGATGAAAATTTATGACTGCTAGATCGATGAGTTAGTGATGAAGGAAACGAGCCAAGGCGCCTTTTGCTCTTCCATGGCCACAGAGTATCCAGGTTGACAATGTTCGCGAGAGAACTAGACTAGACAACCGCGAATAGAAACAAAAAGAAGAAGGCATCCTTTCGTCACTTGAACCCCTCAGCGCCCTGTCAAGTAAATGCCGAACACGTAGTTATTCTCGAATGAATAAATCCACCTAGTCATACCAGAACTAGTCGTGATCCTTCTTCAAAAGCCGTCGGGTGGTTATCTCAGGCGCCCAAGTCCTACACCACCGTGGCAAAGTGACTCTTCGGGACAGCAAACCATCGTGAGGTGCCATTAATTCGCATAGAAATCTGCTGCAGCTGGACGCATCCAGTATGTACCCAAACGCAAGCCTTCCTTGGCCTGCAGAGGATAGATGCCTGAGCAGGGATGCTTCGTAGCACTGGCCGGCTGTCTCGGGGTCTCCACTGCATCGACAGGCCGGAACCGGGAATGGATGGCCAGGGGCAGGCAACGCCAGTGCCGAGCCTCATGTAGAACGCCATGGATATGTGCAAGCGAAGGCCGTTGGAACATCGACCGGCCTGGTATCGTGGGCCTCAAAGACCTTCGGCAGCTGTGCAAATCCTGCATTGGGGAGGAGGTCGCCACGAGGCCTGCCTCTATCACAACCCCTGCTCGCCGTGGACCGGAACTGCTCGTTTTCTCTGGGACACAAGGAGAGTCCCGTATCACGGATCTTGTATGTGCCACCATTTATCCTAAGAGGTGGCGACATGACGGCATTCCATTGGATCTTCGCCTCTCGGCCTCCCCACAATGGCACCTTCATGCAGGATTCCCCGGATTATGCGGGGGTCGAGGCAGTCGACGACGAGAACCACAAGGCACATCCATCGCTTAAGTGGTCGAGGCCGTCGTTGCAGGCTGCGTCCAGGCTTCTATTTCCTCGCCCACACGTGGTCGGCCTGTTGGAAAACCGCTATCAGAGGCCTTCTGGAGCCCGTTTTCGTCAGCGTCCAGATCAGCTGCGGCGCTTATCTGGGCTGGCGTTGCATCTTCATGCACAAGTTGCAAAACCCTTGCTGAACTGGGCAAGGCTCGAGATAAGACTCGTCGACAACTCGGCGATCCAACACTAGCTCGCTCTTCCAAAAAAGAATGGACAGGGGTGGGACCCTGTCAGTCTTCGACCACCACTTCTTGTTCTCCCAATGCCGCTTTGAGGATTGCGGATAGCTTCGTGCGTGCCTCTTTGCGGCAGCCGACTGCGCTCTCGGTGATTCCTGGTATTCACGATACGTTCGGCAGTTTTGCTAGAGCCAGCCGGCAGGTACAGAGATAAGCCATATGCAGCATTGCTATTGTTTCCTTCGGCTGGTCCGGACTCGCCGCGTCTATGTTCAGCTGACGATGAAAGGATTGGCCGTGTTGGTGCCCAGCATCGGTTTGATGCCTTACTTTGCAAAGGCAATCGCTTTTCCAGGCGAGCATCGAAACTTTGCAATGCAGACAGATCAGATCAGCTATCGTTGCTGGAGGTGGTGGGGACTCATACGTAGTAATTAATTCTCAGATAACAGACACGGCGCTACGGACTGCGATCTCGGATGGATTACATGTCACGGCAAACACCAGATCGACATCCACGCAACGGAATAGCATACTCTGAAAGATGGGAAAAGAACAGTAAACTCGTGACTCCTATGCTTTGGTATTTGCTTTACGTGTATTTCCCCCGGAATGTGCAGTCTCGAGCAGTTGTCGATTTCGATCCAAAAACTATCACCAAGGGTCGATGTCCAGTCTAGATTCCAGCGAAATTATACTCCGTTGTAGGCGTTCGATAAGGGTACAAACCTCGCGAACCGCTTCCCTTCTGGGACAGGGTTTCCGTCGCGCATCCATTGGCCGGGACTCCCGAGTCTAACTGACTTCTGAAGCCCTCGATGACGGCGAAACGCTCAACTTCCGTGCGCGTCGTATCGTGTCGATAAGCGCCGACGCGCCGATCGGCCGCAACTCCCTGGCAACTCGCCAGACTGCACAGAAACTGCGCTGCACATATTGTGCGTCTGCATACCCGTGTGGAGCGGTGCATCGAGATAAGCTGCATCACGAGTTCCAGCGGCTTCATCATGGTGGGAGGGGCATACTGGGACTGCGCTCAAGGTGGGAGGGGCGTATCGTGACGGCGTCAAAGGCATCGCCGGTCTTGACGGACGATAAAGTACAATAACAGTCGACGGCCTCTTGGTTTCTAGCTCGTCATCACCAGCAGCAAAGACTTCAAGTCGAACAATCACTCCAGATCAAACAATCAAAGAGCACAGTCTCCATATCATCATCTCCCACCCTCACATCAGCCAGCCTTCTGCTTGCCCCTGAAACACATTCCCAATGACTACCACACTTCCCACCTTTGCCCAAGAGGCTGCCATCCCTGATGCACAGCCGGCCCTCTTCGAGAAGCTTGATCAGGAGCTTCCCGTCCCCGCGTTCGACCCGGCAATCCATCTCAACTACCAGCCGCCGCCGGCCCGCCGCTCCTTCACCGAGCTGGGCCTCCCCGTGCCCAAGGGATGCCCCGACATCTGCTTCACCGAACCCTTCCAGCTGTTCTCCGAGGAGGGTGTGCGCATGATTCGTCGAGAGGTCTTCCGCCGCTCGTTCCTGGACAAGTACATGCGGTCGTGGGACCGAGCCCCTTGTCTCATCAGCGGCCATGCCCACAACAAGCACGTAAGTGGAGACGAGGACATGTCCGCAGACAGGCAGGACAGCAGCTAACCGCATGAATGCAGGACGGTACCTTTCTGAAGCAGGCCTGGTACCACCCTGTCACGCAGGCCGCCATCAACTCGGCCTTCGGGTGCGCGCTGAAGCTGCAGACGGGCGAGAACGATATGGGCTACATCAACGTCCAGCTTGGTGCCGACGGCATTGACGGCGTCTACAACCTGACAGAGGTTCCCACGAGGCCTCTTCCTGCGGCCGAGGTGCTTCCCACCTCTGAGTATGACATGGGCCTCATCGACAAGTGGCACAAGGACATGACCCCTGTGGTTCTCGTTCTGATGCTCAGCGACACCTCCACCATGATCGGCGGCGAGACGGCCATCAAGATGGGAGACGGAAGCATAATGAAGGCACGCGGTGCTGCTGTCGGTGGTGCCGTCATCATGGCCGGCGGGTATCTCGAGCACGCCGCTCTCCGCGCCAACAACTGCGCCGAGCGTCTCAGTCTCGTCAACAGCTACTGCTTCGCCGACCCGGACGCTGACGACAGCGCCACCACCCTCAAGAGCGTAAACCTCAAGTTCGACAACCTCCCCAACACCGTGAACACGCTCATGGAGCAGAAGCTCAACCGCCTGCGTGACCGATGCGACCTTGCACTTTCACGCATCCAGGAACGCCGCTTGAACGACCAGCCGCCAACGCGCGAGGAGGTGGAATCGTGGGTCAAGGACCAAATCCACCTTCTCAAGCACACCTCGTGGGAGATGTTCGAGCGCATGCCCAATTACATGGGTGCAGATATCCCCGAGGGGACGTTGGAGCGGTATCTGTCTGATGTTTAGATGAGTGATGACTGGGGCTTTTGGATTTCGAGCGTGTCTGTTGCTTGCCTTGAGCGTGGCAACGAGCGGGATTACCTGCTATAAAGTTGATTTTGTTTTGAACACGTTCTCTGTTTCCCAGAGAGGAGTAAAAATACACGCTCTCTGAGCAACGTATGCTGCAGCTTGTCTACATGGTCGAGCGTATGTGGAGGATGGTTTATCTGGTTCGCTCCTTTGGTTTCTACCTATTACTTTTTAGTATTACTCCTGTCTCTTTCAGAGTATCTTTTCATGGACAGTAAGAGTCCTCGACCTTAGTAAGACTTTTAAGCAGAGTGTGGTCAGCTCTCTCGGTTCTGAATAACACACATTAAAATAGCTTGCCTCTGAGCTTTAAACTGCAGATTCCCATGAATTAGGAATGGCATAATTTGAAGAGACATACTTTGAAGATACACAAAGACTGGTGACATAATGAGATGAGTGTATTGCGTGTCAAGAAGCGAGTGTTGCGTGTTGATGTCAAGTATCAACTGCAGACCCGCGAACGATGGTATTTAATCAACCACCGCCATCCCGACACACACCGACGTTTCCCAACTAAAACGAGCGTTAATTGAAGAGCAAAGGATGACTAAGTCACCGACTCTCCGAATTCCCGACTGTCGGAGAAATGAGCCGAACATATAAGACCGAACGATAAGCGCCTCCGAGAGACATCAGAGCCAGCACTACTGCCACTACGACATTCATAAGCCCAGTGGGCAGCGCCATTGCCTTTGCCAGGAGCATCTGGTGCCCCTCTGCACGAAAAGCCCCGGATAACTGCGAGATGATCTCTGGTGAAGGGTTGGGATCTCGCAATCAAAATGAGCGGTCAGCCAGGATACGAAGCAAGATCAGTATGTCACCCACCTTACTCTCCGGACTCACTCGGCATCTCGGTCTTCACTATCAATGATTCTTAACCCTGTCTGCTTGTTCTTCGGTATTCATGTTCAACAGGTCCATCATGTCGTTCCACGCTCGAGGCACATCAGTCTAATGATTTCTCCTTCTCACAGATGGACGCGCCTGTGTGAACTGCCATCAGCGGAAGATCCGCTGCGACGCTCTCGAAACGGGGATCCCTTGCTCAAATTGCGTGAAAGGAAACCGGCCGGGCTGTTCGATGTATGAGAGAAAGGGCAAGTTCTTCAACAGCCCGTCGACTGGGGGTCTTGCACCATTATTGCCACGGGAAGACGAGTCGCCATCATCGCAGTATCGCATCGGGGACAATGCATATTCTGAGCAGGATGAGGAAGCTGCCTATCAAGCCACAGAAGCTTCCTGGGAATCCCAGAACTTCTTCTCCGAGCTAACAGCGTCAGATCTAGAGCCATCCGTGTCACACGTCGAGGATGATGCCAAGGAATGCTCGGATAATCTGGTCCAGGTCGTCAACCAGGATCACCTCCAGTTCCAGGACTTCGGATGCAACAACATAGCACGCCTCTGCTTCATCGGCACCGAAATCTCAAACATCAATTACATGGTCCGGCAGCGTTCGCAACATCCCAGAGACGACACAATCCATCATCTTCCCAGCCGCCAACTCGCTCGAAAGTGCACAGCGCACAACCCAGACCGCATCCCTCCTGAGGCCTTTGCTTTACCTGAGAAAGCCCTCGCGGACGAGCTCATACACGCCTACTTCTCCCATGTCAACTGCGGCTGGCCCATCGTGGATGAAGAAGACTTCATGACCAAGTACAACGCCCGCGACTCCCGGAATCCCCCGGCCTTGACACTCTTACACGCCATCCTCCTCGTGGGCGCGCACGTCCTATCCCGACAACGAAATGACGTTGCAGAACTGAAAGCAACCTTTTTCACCAGGGCCAAGACGCTTCTAGATGCTCGCTTCGAGCAAGACCGGACAATGCACTTGCAGGTTGCCCTTCTTATGACCTGGCACTCAGACGGGGCGGAAGATATCTTGGCAAATTCCTGGCAGTGGGTTGGCCACGCAGCACGGATCGCGTTGGGTTTGGGAATGCATCGAGACTCAGCCAGTTCCAACCTGCTACCGGTTTATAAACGTGCCTGGGTTCGTCTATGGTGGGTTCTTGTGCAATTCGACGTGTTGGTTTCAGTTGCGTACGGCCGACCGCAAGCTCTGTACGTCTACACTAGATTTCTAAGTTGGACTATAGGAGTGGGATACTGACGGGACAGAAACATCGACGACTCAGATGTGCCGACCCTTACTGATGCCCACTTCGAGGGAATTCCACACGCTCAGAGGGACTTTGTTATCCAGCATGTGCGCCTATGCATCATCCTTTCACGGGCAATGAAACAAAAGGGATCTCTGCTGTCCTCACCACATGCCAATATTCAAGCAATCAAACAAGTGGACGAAGCTCTCGCGGACTTTGCCATGCGATTGCCCGAGCATATGCGGCTGTCCCTCTCCAACGTCGACGTTTGGCAGTCCACGCTCCACCTGACTTACAACAACTTCCTCATTCTTCTCCATCGAGCTCCGCAGAACGAAATCCGTGACCCTCCGACTTCGGAATCGCTCAACGATCTCGAAATATGCAGGGACTCGGCAATGACGGTAACGCTTATCCTCGAAGGCCTTCGGACCAATGGCACACTGTCTAGCCTGTGGCTGTCTGGCATCAACTCGCTCTTCACAGCCATACTCCAAGTCAGTACTGAGCTGGACTCAAATAATCCAGTCGTGGCGTCCAAGTCACTCAGAAGGTTCGACTCCTTGCTGCTCTGTCTGCGCCAACTGTCTCGGGACTGGCTTTACGCGATGAGCATTTTGAGGTTGTTTGAAGATCGCGCTTCCAAAGACCGCCAACGACAACATTAGGCAAGTCGTCTAGCCAGTCGCAGCTCGAACAGGAAAGGATAGCAGGATTTATGCAAGTGACACAAAGTTCCACAACAGTACCAATGATGAGTAGAGTGCCCGCTATGCTCAAGGTTAATTAGAGGAAAGGAATGACTTGTACATACTATTTAAAGACGTACATTGAGACGGTTGTGACTTCATTTATCTGAAGCCCCTACTTGCAACTTAGTGAACCACGTCGACACTCACGCTAGTGGCCACTAGGCTCAGCGTTGACGAACAAGTATAGCACTCACATGTGAAGACAAAGTTTGTAAGGATAGTAAGAGCCCAAGACAAAGGGTTGCTATTCATGACTCAAGCACTCCACGCGGCAATCATCTATGTATGATACCAAATCACCGGCACACCATTGTGACGAATAAGTCGAGGGAAAGTACACGTCATCCCACGACTACAGGGGCTCCAGTATTCTGCAGAAACACCAAGCAAATCACCCCACCTTTAACCGTACGCCTCATCAGATAGCTCCGATCAATGTTCAGACCCATGGCCGCCGATTTCAGGGAAGCTGGAGCAGGGGAGGAAGATCAAGGGTTACGCAGGCACGAGACGTTGGCATCATGAGAGCCTGCTCGAGATAGGGTGTTAATTTGATATAAAAGGGCGTGAAAGCCTCTTTCGACTGTTCTTCTCTTTCATTCTTCACCATCGGTCTTTGTCTCTCGTTCTTGCTAACAGACTTCTTAATTCATCATAATATCAACACCGTCAACATGAAGTTCTCTGCTATCGCTCTCGCCTCCATCCTCGCTGCCTCGGCCCAGGTACGTTTCTGCCCCGGGCGTGATCCTTCTAACCCACTCATCGCCCGCTGACGAATTTACCCCTACAGGCTAGCACCGACACTATCACCTATGTCTACGACACCACAGCCCTCGCCATCGCCTCCTCTAACAACGCCGCAGCCTCTTCGGCCAACGCTGTAGCCAACGCCGCCTACAGCAGTGCCGCGGCCGGGGTGTCCAAAGTCGCCGCCAGCATCAACGCGGCTGCCTCGTCGCAACTCACTGCGGCCACGGCCACGGGAACGGCAACAGGAGCTGTTAGTGCCAACACCACCCTGAGCACCGCTAGCAGCCAGGGCGACAGCACCAGCACCGCATCTGACGAGTCGGCCACTGACTCGGACGCGTCGTCGACCGACTCTGCTAGCGGCACCGAGTCCGGCTTCGTCCAGAGCACGTCCACGGGCGACGACGCTGGCGCCATGCCCACCGCCGCCGTTGCGATGGGCGCTCTCATGGGTGGTGCCGCTATCCTCGTCAACCTGTAAAGGTCCATGTGGTTTATATGGACACCGCGCGTTCGCTTGCTCATCGGGTGACGTGACCCTGGGCTAGATCTCCACCTCATAGTGCTAGGTTGGTGGAAGTATGAAGCAATCCCCCCTGCAAGTGGGCGCGTTGACTGACGAGTGCGGAGACTCGGCACTTTAATGAGGGAATGGGAGCCGCGCGGCTTGAAAAAGGAGCTGGAACTAGTGTGAGCTGAGCAGGTGCCGTTGAAAAGTGGTCTACTTCTCTTGTGTTGGAATTACTAATAAGATATCCATGAGCACACCTAATTATTACTGCCATGTTCTTGATTTGTCCTTGGTTCCGTGATGTCATTCCACATCTGTAGACAAATCTGGGTTGGCTAGGCATACTCGGGGTATCAAACATCGTGAGAAGAGTACTTGCACTATAGTGTAAGTATTAATAGCTTGATCTCAAAGGTCACAGAAAACATCATTTCGTCCCAAATTAAGATGAACGCGTACTTATAGAGTCTACTGCGATGAGGCTCCTCACTTTCTCATCCCGACAGCCAAGGGTTGTTCTCGGCAAATATATCAACACATCCATATGCTGCGTCAGTCTTTTTGAGAGTAAAAATACGTTAAAGGGCGCATTATCGAATTCCAGCCCCGTGCGTATTCACAAGGGAGCGCTCACAGTCTCACATGTTACCGTGTCATGCCATTCAACACACGAGTACTACAAGGATGGGATTGTCACCAGCCAGCGGCGTAGTTAAATGCTTTATCACATCTAGAGTTTATACGTACACATATGTATCTGCTAACCGTACTTTAGTGCACGTTACTGACTTCTTTCTGCTGAAAATCATCTGATGCATCATGATGCATGCCTATGTGTGGTAGCTTCCGTTACGAGTTACGAGAGTTTAATAAAAAGACCGACATGGTAGCAGTTGTCAGTGTTATCATAGTGATCCATCAAATCTTCAAAGACGTTCCTCAATAATCTCTTCGCAAAAGATATCTCCGCTATATCTTTGCTCATTTCACACCGCCGCAACCGAATAATCCTGTGTATCATCAGGCAACAAATCAATTCCTCCCCATGATTATTAGCCGCAATCTACATCGGGCATGGAGTACTCGTAATCTTTCAACTAAGGGGAAGCGTTCATTGGCTATGTGCTTGAGGTGTTTACTTTCCAGCTTACACACGTCCGAAAGTGGTCATGAGGTGCCGATCTTAGGGTAAGCTCTTGGAAACAGTCAAGCTACTCACATAGATGAGGCTCTCGGCGGTATCTTATACCGGCACGTTTCTTGCATTGCTTCCCCACTGATCGAATAATGTACTTATGCTCTGTTTGGGTTCCATGTTGGACGAAGAAGACCCTCTACAGCTCGTATACGAAGCCAAAGGGCATTTGTCATCCCAATGTGATAGTTTCAAGTCAGATGCTCAATCAGGCCACACATATTGCCAGTATGGTGGTTCATACTGAAGTCTGTCGGTATGTCTTGAAAATACTACCCAACCCTCATTTTCACAGTTCAACGATTGGGCCGTAGATTCGCACGTCAATGCATGGTGTGCACTCCCTCGTAATGTTGGTAGACACTCCCTTTATTTACGGCCGAGCACGGGAGCGAACACCAATAGTGTGATAACACGTCTCTTCACAGACGTGCCATCTGATCAGGCTGTATGAGGCAACTGTAGGGGGAATGTTGCTCAGTATGTGAGGCTTTCAAGTTATATAGGCTCTATAAATTAGCTGCCATTCCGCGTCACACCAAGCCCCTTCATCTCTCCTTACGGCTATCACATACTGCACCCAAAAGCCTTCAAGAGCTTCTGCAGATACTGTCAACGCAACTCCAGAGTAAGCTTATTCCTCTTTATTTTGCTCTCCAGTTTTGTCTCCGTATGAGAACAGTCACGTTTTTAGAGACTTCCTTGGGCTAATTCGCTCGGGTATTTGTCTGAGCGAGGCCACCTTTTCTGTCTTAACATGAAGCAAGTTGTGCTTCTGTGTACCTTTCTGCATATCACTTTTTTTTAGATACGAGTCTGGGTGAGATTTCTGCTATGGCTCGAGAAATATTGACACGCCTCATAGCAAAGATCACGACAAGTACAATGTGTTATCAACCAAGCGTGACAACGACCGAATGCGGCAGGTGTGGGGCGATCTTGAGGAGAGAGGATACGGGCAGACACTATACCCAAGCCTACTATGCCTGTGCTGGTGGCTTGAACCCGTGCAGAAGGGACGTTGGGGTACTCAAGACGGTCACGGCTAATCCTCCATGCAACAACTGCTTGACTCTTGAGGAAACAGGGTAATTGGATATGAGATCATGACGAATAGGCTGTGTCACAGAAGTTCTAGACGGAAGGTCCAAGAGACAACAGTCAAGCAATTGCGTGTGCTAGCTTATCATGTGAAGTAACTTGGGTTGAGAGCGTAGCCGGTGCCATCAGATGAGTTTCGGCCCCCTAAATCACAGCCCAATACTAGATATACTTTCAACTGGAGTGATGCTTCGTTTATTGTACTACTTTTGTACTTTTCGTTCACTTGACAGCGCAATTCAACATGGAAGCCTACAACTAATCTCTGACTTCCGCGTGAACACATGATTTACACACTAATCTACCATTGCATCTACCATAAAACCTCGTTCAAAAAAAAAATTTAAGAAATAGTAATTTACTACACCGTTACATAGAACGAGTTCTTCACATGTTTAGCTTATATCGATAGACAGGCGATCTTACAGGGTTTGCGATCATTGGCTAAGGTACACAACAGAGTCGCCACCTCCGCCCTAACAAGCCTCTATCCACACCGCCCGCAGAGGGTTTCCCTAGACCAACCCCAAAAACAAAGTCACACAAGGAAGCAAAAAAACATACAACAGCGAGGATTCCCCGGTCGTCACCGACCCGAGTACTAGTTCGCCCCTCACCAGCTTGACTAAGGGAGAGCGGACGGGATCCCGTATTTTCTAGTGGGTATGGTTGTATGTGCTAGTGATGCTCCTAGCACAGCTCATATCAGCACGCGGGAGCAAGCTCAGGCAGGGGCTCGTTGTTCATGAGTTAATTAAGATATCTACATACTTCAGTTCCCGTTTGGCCCCTAGCATAATCCCTCCTATATCTCCAGTAACCGCTCCAAGATCGAGTCCTCGTTCCCAACCCCAAAGCTTGTTGCCTCCAGGTTGGAGTATCCTGCCCACTGGCCTGGACTGAGAGGCAGATACGGTGAGCATCCTCCACCTGTTCGCCGTGGTTCAGTGTCGAACTGCCCAATTCCAACTGGAGACGAGAACGAAGTCGCTCCAAAGTCCAACTCCAAGATCGTGGGGTCGGCATCTTCTTGCAGGCTAGTTGTCGAGTCCGTTTCCTTCGTATTCGTCGTCGGGGTGCCACTCGACATCTCCCAGAGCGCGTCCTCGAAATCGATCATGTCCTCGCCAGCATACGTTTCTTCTTCTCCAGGCATCACAATTATGCGTTCGCTGTCGACATTTCTTGCAGAGGTTTGGTCCGGCTGCGAATATTCTTCCTTGTAGCCACTCTCCTTCCCAGACCATACACTCTCAACCCTTGAGCCAGAACCATGAATTCCTACCGGGCTGTCGACGTTCGGAAGCATCATCTGGGTATTCAGCGGAGATGCCACTAGCAGATTCTCCTGGAAAATACCACGTAGGCTCTGGGGAAAGTCGCTTTCGAGTGGTATTTTGCCGTTTCGGATACTCAAGTCCATCGTCATGGCCAAGCGAAGATAGCTTTTCGGGTGTACCTGGAGCATTTCCGTCCAGCTCGAGATGGAGTTTCCATTTCGAGTCCTCATTGTTGGAACATGTTTCTGCGCCAGATCAACGATGTAGCGAACCGTTCGAGCCACCCAGTCAACGCCGTCGTATCGTGGCCTGTAGGTTTTCATCGCCTCGATAAGGACATTGAGTTGCTGTTGCTTGTGTTGTGCGAACATCGGCACGTTCGATCCTTGGTTCGGTGTGTGTGTCGAGTTAAACACCTTTACGTCGAGGATTTGTAAAGCTAGAGGAAATGCCGTACACCCAACACTGCGAAGACATTAGGGATGATGACACCACAGGAACAGGTTACTCACGCGCTTATAGGAAGCCAGCAGGCAAGGCCTAAGCGAACAAGCTTTCTAAGACACTGTGTGACCTGCGAGACGGCGCCTTGTAGCTCATGGCTGCTTTCGTACATGTCTGCGACTGGAAGACCCAGGCGTAGAGACGGGTTCGTGAGACTGCAGTATAGTATCTCGTAGTGGCAGAGCGCCATTCGGGCAGAGCTAAACGTGACCATTAGGCATGATCTTTCATCGGTTTCACACATTCACTCACTGGTAGTACATTTCCAGCAAGTTGAGAAACAGAACGGGAGAACTCTTCGGAGACCCAGGAGTCTCGGCAAGCTTGAACATGTCTCCAATTGGAGCGGACTGAATCCGCAGCACGGTGCTATACCACCGCCTCAAGGCCATCCTACAGTCACCAATTCGACTTTCCTCGGTGGCGGGATGTGACGGTGCTCGAGAAGGATCGTCGTACATGGGAAACGTCAACGTCAGAACCTCAGTGAGTATGACGCAGAGCTCCACGAGTTTGGCTAGGATCTCAGCAAGGAACCTCTTCGTGGTCGGATCGTAAACGCTGGACTTATCGAACTCATCGGCAAGATCGGCGACTCCAAGAACTGGATTTCCCGTAAAGTTGAAGTTGGCGTGTGTGATCTTGATGGTTTTGCGCGATGTCAAGGGCATGAGCCGGTCACGAATGATGCAGCACCACCATAGCCGCTTCAAGACCGCGCTGAGTTTCTTCTGCTCCGAGGATACAGGAGACTCGTTCGTCAGTATCGAATGATAGCTATGAGCGCCAGCATCGCGAGCGTAGTGGGTTGCAATGCCCAGCCACATTGGTCCGAGTTGCTTGCATCCACCATGCGGAAGAGGAATCAAATGTGAATGCGAAAGAAGCAGGGCAGCTTGGGCGATGGATATTGAAGATGTTTCTAGCCCGAAATCGTAAAGGAGCTTGTAAGGGTTAGTCTTTCGTTGTGCCCAAATGGAGGGACTAGTTTACCTTGGCCCTCTTGTAGAAGGAGGACTTTGCGTCATGGACTGATTTAAAACCGAGAGTCTCGATTGTGTTTCTTGAAACGAACTTCTGCGCGTTAGAGTATCCCTGGCCAAGGAGGGAGCTGACTCACACTGCACGCCGTGAATAGAATTCCCTGGAGAACAATGAGCGGCATTCTCTCTCCAGAGGCGCTGTCGGAGTGTTGCGGGTGGTAGAGTGCCCAGAAATCGGCCTCGTTGAGCATCGGAAGCATCGGGTGGATGTGAAGGAAGTATTGCTGAACGAATTCGTTGAGGATGTTCCTCTGTGGTACGACGAAGCATCCTTGTTTGTAGAGATAGTCGAGGTCTTCGGCCGAGAGAGTGTGGACCTTTGGGGCTTCGAGGATTGAGTAGTCCGGGTTGGTGGGGTCGAGGAGGAGTCTTTGTGTTCCTTCCTGTGGTATCCATGGACAATCGGGGAGGAGTGAGTCCGGAAAGGCGGAGGAGAATTCTGGGAGGGCTAACGTGTCGATGGCTTCTAGTTTGAGGGTTAGTTGATGGGCTTGGATACGACACGGCGCAGTGCCTCACCATTGCTGTAGTCTGCGAGGTCAGTTGGTAGTGACGGCAGGCCTGGCAGAGCGACGTCTATTGACATGGGATCCACCGCCAACGGAAGCTGCTCGTCGGTATCGGGTAGGCCTTGCTCATCGCCGAAGGCATTGAAGTCATCGACGGACGGTCCAGTGGACGCGGACGCGGTGTCCTTGGGCGCGACACGAGCATGGCGAGACGTGCCCCTCCTAGAAACAAGACAGACGGGTCAGCTGCGACGAGGCGAGAAAACCACATAGTAGACATACGAGAACTTGGATCTGGCGATAAAGACACATTCCTTCTCGTCCAGTCGGCAGTTGATGCACGGCTCGGCAGAAGTAGTCAGGATACACCTCACTTTGCGCGACCGGCAGGGCAGACAGGCGCGCGACGCCCGCTTCTTGGCCTTTGCCGAGGATGCTTTCTGGACTCGGTTGGCGGAGTCCGCTTCAGGGCCGAGATCAACGTGGTGCGGAAGCGCGTCTTGGCCGGGGGTTGGGGAGTCCATGACTGCGGGAGGAGAAGTCGATGAGGGGAAAGGAACAGCCCAGCGCACGTCTTTCTCTCCGCTGGAGGAATCGAAGAGTATTGTGATGAGTCCGAGTCTCAGCGGCCAGGTCGCGTCGGGAAACCAGGGGCCCAGCTCTTGTATTGCGGAGCCGGTCTCATCTGCCGTCCTCTTACCCGGGCGTCTTAGCACCGAGACTCGTGTGGATCGCGGAGGCGTAATCCGGGGTAACTCGACTCTCCATTGGTCCCCCCCGCAAACCGTGTGGCTCGCTAGAGCTGGAGATGTCAGAGATGTTGGTGGTTAACCCCGCAGAATGAGACGCTATCCCGTGTCATCTGTCCGTCGGTTCACGGGGACGAGGTGCTAAGGCACGGCGAGATCTTGAACTGTCAGGGCAGATTCGAAGCTTGTTGTATACGGGGATGATTTGTCGGTGTCCGGGACAGGCGGAAGTGTGCCGAAAGCCTCCAGTCCCTGGTTGTCTCGTCTCATTCGTCTCAGGTTAGCCTACACACTACTGAGATAGTCTTGCACGTGGGAATAGTTTTCGGACAGAGGCTGTCTTTCGAGTTTCTGACTACTCCGTATGAACATTACATTCCATTGATCAAACAATAGTCTCATACATATCCAATCTTCCACTCTTTCATTGGTCGCTTCTCATCCTTACTCCCCCCGTCCGGATGGCCCGGGAAGGATTCCGCTTATCTGGGAGGCTGAGTACGAATACAGTAATTTCGCTGATGACTCATCTGGTTTCTTTGTGTTGAGTCACGTGAATGGCTTCATGTCAGCTTCGCAGTACGAATTGTTCGTTCTTCCTTTTGATTCAAATCTCTCCTTTTAAATCCTCGAGCACTCACCTGAGTCTCCTTACACTCATTTGACGTTGTTCTCCCAAAAACCGGCACTTTTCCCGCCATTTCAACCGTACAGCACCATCCTCTTCTCTCAAAATGCGCTTCACTACCAACAGCCTTATCCGCGCAAGGGTGACGCCTAGGCTGTCACAAGCCATTCCGCGCTTTCGGCTAAACGTTCTTCCACGCCCATTCTCGGTCAAAAGCCGCCTGCTTCAACACAAGTCCGAGACGCGAAAGACAAAAGACGACCTCAGTCAGCAACCCGGCTCTACCAATCCGTCGTACCCGGCCTTTAGCTTCGAAGCCCTTGGAATCAGCAAAAATATGAAGATCTCTCTTCTCGTTCTTCTGAGCATTCTTGGGACATTAGAAACTTGGTTTTGGTGTAAAGCCATCTGGCGTTGGTGGAAGGGAAATGGGGAAACTAGAGGGGAGTGATTTTGATGCCATCAAAGATG
Source organism: Neonectria coccinea (assembly GCA_019137265.1). NCBI lineage: Eukaryota > Fungi > Ascomycota > Sordariomycetes > Hypocreales > Nectriaceae > Neonectria > Neonectria coccinea. The sequence continues at coordinate 50,554 of WPDF01000245.1, forward strand.
GTAATGGACTTGACCCTAGATAAACTGTAACACCATCTATACTATGTATTGTTAGATCAGTAGTCACAAGATCTCAACTTACCTGTTGTAAGGACGTTAATTAACCCGTGATGTGGTGCCGATGAGAACGATATATTTGAGGAGAAAACGATTGAGAAAATTACATGGGGGTTAGCGACCCAGATGCATAAGTTAAACAAGTCATTATTTAGCTGTCTTATTGATGCAATTGCTAATGGCAACTCATTTCACATTTCTGTCTTAGTTTGGTGAATTCGAGGTTTTGCTACCCTAAACCTGAGTAGAAAAATGAACCACGGTTTTAGCTTGCACCACATCTGTGCCCTTCTTTCACATACCTCTCCAACCTCCTAAGTCAATGATATCCCTTCCGCCAGCGAGATGCTGGGGGGACGAACCCTGTCCCATCCGAGACGCATCCACGCGCTCAAATCCAGCAATGCCCCTCATCAAAACATAACTGTTGCCGTCAGTTGTGAAGCAGACCTTGGAGACGCGCTGCGATGCTTGGTCACGGAGTATTTTGATCAATTCTGTGAGATAGGGAATCGTTGTTGGGCTTTCCGCCGACTGGAGTTCGTCCAAGACCCAGATCAACGACGGCGGTGCATGGACTAAGAGAGCTCGGATGACCCGCAGCGCAACCGTGACGCTGTCCATCGTCCCATCAAGTAGACGGAAGTTGTCTGCGTGCAGATTGTTGGTTGATATGAACTCATTTGGGAGGAGATAGGTAAGTTGCGCAACGAGGGAATACACAAGAGCAATGAGACTGGCTTCTCTGTCAGACACATTGGACTCCGACGTGAAGTCATAGCGCGGCTTGCAAAAGAAGGATATGCATGGTAGTTCTGCCTCTTTGCTGACCGTGCATAGGCGCATCGCTGATCGAGAAAGACCGGATCCGTAAGGTGCAACTGGATCGTCACCAACCCAGAGCATCCTCGACTCTGGAGCTTGTATCCACAATTGCAACTGAATCAGCACTTCCTCAGGTAGGATTGACGAAGAAACTGCCATTGTGGCAAGAAATACATCCTCCCGGCCGTCTTCAAGATAGACCTTGATTGGTCGTAGGAGTTGTTCAATCTCATGTCGGGAGCACAGCTCGTCAGAGTCTGTATACGATGTTAGCGTCAACCCTTACTCAGGTAGTCGAAAAGACTGACCACTTTCAGAGACAGAAACAGAGCCGTCATCCTGTACACTTCCAGAACTCGAGTGTGTCGCGGATGAGACTTCTAGATACTGAACTGCGCTGGTATTCTCTTTCTGCGAGACAATGTCTCTTTGTTCTTGCTCTATAGTTAGTATTCCCGCTGAGGATACAAGTCAGGAGATGGACATACCGTGAACCAAGCGTTGCTGAACTGACTCCAAAGTCCGAACAGATGAATACCCTAAGCCTGCTCTGGCACGGTCGAGCTTTTGCGTGGTGGTTTCCGCGTCATCGTTGCGACTCTGATTCCTAACCATGCGCAGAGAGAGAAACGAGCCAACCATGTCTTCAATCTTCCCCACCCGGCCATTTGCGATAAACTGAGACTCGTCTCTGACTCTCTGTACAGTCTTTTGAATTGCGTTAACCAACTCCTGGACGGTGTCGTTGTAGAAATTATTGTTGAGAGCTGAGAAGAACCTGTTTTTCCTCCTCTTGAACCAATTCATGGCGTGGCAGAGTAACTTGAAGACGCCCACGTAGAGTTCGACGACGAGTCTTCTCATCTCCTGACTATCCGCGATTCCGACGCTCTTTGTGACAAAATGGAGATCGCTGGATATGTCTACAAGAGCCATGGAGAACCCTTCGGCGATCTTCTTGTGGTTTGTAGATGCCTGCGAAATGAGTTCAGCGGCTATCTAGGACACTGTGGCGGCGAGGCGGATTACCTTGACGACCGAAGAGACGACTCCGGTGACTAGGGAAACATACTTGTCACCGCTCGGGATGACTTTGAAGAGATACGAATGATCGTTCATAGTGTCTAGGAAATCGAAGAAGCGATCCTTGGCTTTCCCGAACCCCTTCGTCTTCTTGGCAAGCCAAACGTCCTGTGCCTGGTTGATTGCCCCGCGAAGAGTTTCGATTGTTGGCAACGTATTTGAGGGTCGCGCCAGTTCGTCATCACCATGAAAGAGGTGGCCGAATTGTCTCCATGTTTCCACAAGTTCTTTCCGCTGGTTCTCCAAAGGGCTTAAGACGTCATCGCTTCACATCATTAGCCGGAGCGTAAGGTAAAATGGGTTCCTGATTGCTCACTCTGGGCTTTCTCCGAATTGAAGCCATTTATTCCACTCGACCGCTCTCTGTTTGGTTCTCGTCTGCTCGTCGTCCTGGGTCTTCACTACAGAGCCTAGTGCTTGGGAGATCTCATCGTCCGGCGTGGACTTGCTTATCGTGAGACTGTACTGGCGGACAACCGGAGTGATGATCGGCCTTCCGTCTTCGTAGCTCATGGCTGTAGTCGTTACTCATTTGAAGATTACATGCACTCAACAGTGACGTTATCTACGCAAGCAAGGTAAAGACCCGGGAACTTATCCCCGCAGCTGACGTGAGCTTCTGCACGCAAGGAATAATGGGAGCTCGCAGATACCAGAGCCAAGGACAGCATTACCGCCATGGTGTGTGGGGGCTAAAACCTGCAGCATCACAAGGCAATCATGGCGCCAACGAGGTATGCGCAGCCCGGCAGCCTGAAAACTCAAGCCAATGAATCACTGGCGAGGGGAAATGTGTCATATTCGTGCAGAAGCTGAAACCAGGGTGTTGGACAGATGCATACAGCCTGAAGCGCCAGCAAAAGTGGCAATTGTGGTTCGCCCTTCGGATGGCTCCGTCTTCGAGGTCGTCACGATACTGGACACGTCCATAACTGCAAGTCAGCATCGCTCGGAACCCGAGGTTCGAAACATCATGTTCCAAGGAATCATGACGAATCCTAATGTGACCGTCAAAATCAGAACGACTCGGCTCAAAATCTATTCTATCGAGCTTATCAAGATCATCCGCAGTGCTGTCAACTACTATCCAGCCAATCTTCAGGCCGACACACTGGAGTTGAAGGCGCCGTACATGCTCATCGGTCACCACCTCGACGAGTTGGAGGCTTACCTGGCGTCCCACAGCGACACAAACGCCTTAGAAAGCGTCCAACCGCCCCAGGGGATTACCGAAAAGGGCGAGGACCCGGGATCAGAAGAGAAACCCATCAGGGATGTTGGCACTGTTCATCTTGGAATGCTTCTTGACTTCTACAAGGGAACACTCCGAAAGGCCATCACGGAAGAAAGAAGCCGACACGCCCGAAAACGCTGCACCTTTAACATGCTCTGGCTACTTTTTAGGCCCGGCATCACCGTTTACTACGAGATTGATGGCCAGCTGCGAGCGTTTGTTGTCAATAAGTTCGATACTTCGCCCGAAATATTCTCTATGACAGAAAACACGCGAGTGAAACAGCGAAAAGAGTACACTGTCAACATGTGGAATTTGGCTTACAACGGTCGCTTTGTTGGAAGAGTCAGCGACGAGGTCTACCTCCCACACTTCGACGGGGAACGACAGATCAGCTCGCTCAGACTAGTCCCATGCGAGTTTATCGACAATGAAGATGGTGGCAAGACTCAAACCCGGCTTGAAGACGAGGGGAAGAAGTGGTACGACCTGCTCCGCGGAGGACAGGTCCACTACTCAGGTCGTTTATTAGATGCGGGCGGGACACAGGTTTGTGCTCTCTTCGTTTCTCCACGACAACCATTTAACATACCAATTTAGTTCAGAGGCCGCGCATATGTCGATATGGCGTCCTTCTTTGCCCAGGATCCTGACATGGTGCCGGATATCTGCGAATTTAGTGACATGGGTGATGAGTTCGCCAAGTGTCAATGCGACGAGTGCTTGGGATTCCGTCCACATCCCCCAACCGGCTTTTGCTGGGCTCATTATGATCTTCTCGATCCGCATGACGAGAAGGACCTCGAAATGCCAGGCGCAGCAGATGGCCCGCGGCATCGCTATCTTCTTTGCGGGAGATTGTTGTACGGCTTTGATTTAAAATCGAGAACCTGGAGTAAGTTTTCAAGTACGTACTCCATCACTTGGCTGATACATAATATTAGTTAATATGGACGTGGCCTTATGTAACCCCCCAAGAATGAACTCCCGGGCAATCGATACATTAGTTATACCTACGGATCGGAAGGAGATGATCAAAGCACTAATCAACAAGTTCACCGATTCCGACTCTCCCACAGGATCTGCTTGCTCTTGGCGGGCCGACTTCCTTGAAAACAAAGGAGAGGGACAAATTTTCCTACTCCACGGGAGTCCAGGTGTCGGTAAAACTTATGTGAGTGCATACAAGCCCTTGATGTGTGTCTAGATTGATAGTGGATGCTAATGATGGTGCTCGTAGACTGCAGGCAAGCTCATCTCCTCGGTAATTAATCCATGACGTTTGCTAATGACGATATAAACAGAGTGCATTGCCGAGTACACTGGTCGGCCTTTGCTGTCCTTGACCTGCGCAGATATCGGAACTGACGAAGTCAAAATGGAGGAGCAGCTCGTCAAATGGTTTCAACTTGCGGAGAAGTGGGGAGCTGTGATGCTCATTGACGAGGCGGATGTCTTTCTTGAGAAGAGGCAGGTGACAGACCTCAAGCGTAACAGTCTGGTTTCCGGTAAGTTGTCATACTCTCTGGCATTTACAGGACTGACAAATACTTCATCTTAGTGTTTCTTCGATGCATCGAGTATTATCGTGGCGTTCTGTTCCTCACAACGAACCGAGTCGGTCATTTCGACGATGCATTTATGTCGCGGATCCACGTCATCATCTACTATGACAAACTTGGTCTCGAAGAGCGGGAGCAGATATGGGAGCAGTTCTTCGACAAGCTCAGTGACGAACGCGAGGACTTCGTCATAGCTGGCCGAGCGAGGGCGTACGTTCTGGAGGATGAGACGATATGTCAAATGGAGTGGAACGGGCGAGAGATTCGCAATGGCAATTGCATCCCGATCATGGCTGATCCGCATGTTTTACCATATTTGCAAATACTAATGCGCATTTCTCTCTCGCAGCTTTCCAAACGGCCGTGGCTCTTGCGGGATTCAGGTTCCTCCAGAAACCCAACAAGTCGAAGCATGATTATCCGGTCCTCGACCAGAAAGACTTTGAACAAGTCTGCAAAATGATGCGACAGTTCAAGGAGTATCTAGTAGGCGTCCATGGTGTCGACGAGGATGCTCGTGCCTTCATGTACAAAGCCAGGCGGGATAGTCGCAATCGTTCAGATATGTCGAAAGGGCATGGCCGCCAGGGGCATCATTGAGTCAAGCACATGGGCTAGCGGAAGAATCCGAGTCCCAATAACAAAGTGTTCTGTTCTTGTCTATAACTTCATGATTGGAGAAATATATGGTGTGGCTTGAAATGACAGCCTGCTATCAAGTATGACGCTGGCCGACGAAGAACTTCGGTAGTGCCTTGGACAACACATCTCCATCTTGCTTGTCGTCGACTCTTAACAGGGCCTCTTGGTAGGTATCAGACTCGATCAATTTCTCTTCCAGGCGTGAATCCAGAAACCTTTTGATTTGGAACGGATTCGCCTCCGGGTGACCTTGGATGCCCAGTATTCTGCCAGGCTCGTAGAGCAATTGGATATTTGATCGAGGGCTGGAGCCGATAATCTCCATCCCTGGCGGAACATCCACCACAGTATCGAGGTGCATTTGGTAAAGATCCTGCTCGGAGGCGCGAGTAAACAGGTTTGATACGCCTTTTGGATGGGCTAGGGACTCACCAAATGGCCGTACGACCTGCTGAGCAATGGGAAGCTGGAGTTTGTCAAGGCAATGGAGATGCCGGTTTTCGAGTGGGAAGGGAAGCCGCTGACCAAGCGAATCACGCTCACGCTCAGAGACGGAAAGGTCGACCATGTATGGTACCCGGTTTTCCCTCCTGATGAGAATTCCGCCCAAGCTGCAGCATGGTTGAGAGCCCAGTAGACGGGGGAATAGAATTCCCCGGGAGCACGTAGTCTTGCGAAACCTATTACTAGATTGTACTCGTGGGCCTCTTCTTCAAACCGCTGTCATCATCTCCTTATTCCTCTCTCTAAGTTCAGTTTTCCACAGAAATGCGAGAGATTATTTGTTTTGTCAGGTACCAGCCGGCACTATTATCCCGAAATTGACTGACATTGTGTGGCCGTGTCACGCTCCCCAAGACTTGATATGTGGTACAAAGACAGAGCTCGAGGCTTCTCAAACCCCATTTAGATTATTCGTAGCTGAAGTGACCATGCAAAAGCTGGCCTCGCACACTACTTTCGGCCAGAACAAGGTGAATGGCTGTACAACGAACGACACTCGAGCTCTCCAGTAAAAATAGGCTGGAATATCCTAATTTCAGGACCCAAAGTCGCCTCGTAGCGGTGTAGCAGTGTAGGTAACGGATAACAGAGTACAATCTTGTACCGCTGACGTCGAATATCGCAACTAGCCCACCTACGGCCGGCTAAAGTAGACTGAAATACAGGAAATACGGTGTTTACTATGACAATACGCGCCACTGTCTCATCAGCACCACGAGAACCGGTGCACTCACTATGTGCGCGCGTGCTCCTTGCATGAGACTAGTAAACCGGTATGAAACAGAATTGCAAAATACATCTTACACACGTACATCATTCCGTCGAGTAGGCCCAGCTCGTACACAATACTCTTATCTTGTTCATCGACGGTCCCTGTCATTTCATTTGGTCATTTCTTCGATAGAGCGAGAACCCGGCCCGACCAGAGTAGAAACGTCAGAGCCCATCTCTTCATGTAGATCCGTAGTTTGTTGATGCTGCTGTTGCTGCCCTCGGCCTAATTCTTTTTTTAATCGGCCCAAAATTTGGCTGCGCGCGTGCTAGTGATGCCACCGGCCTCCTGACTACAACGCAATGCCCTCTTCATCTAACGAATCAAACAATCACGAACTACAATGTGATCAATGTGTCATCCAATAAATCATTGACTGAAGCTCTGGCTATGTTGGTCTGGAGGAAACGAAAGTCAAGGCTGACTGGGTTTATGTCACTTTTTAAATGTGACTTCCTGGAGTTTTGAATATGTCGATTTCATACATAAGGCGATAAAAAGCAGCGAGGATGAAGCTGAGTGAAATTACCCTTCAATATTTCAACCTCGCCATTTGTAATTGTCTACCCATTTGAAAAGGGTGTTATCGTCTAGCATGGATTTAGTCACAAATTCCAAGTTCCAGGTTTCCTTCGTTAATCGAGTAGCCCCTGACTTTGTCAACCAAACGAACGTCTCACAGTTCTCCCGGCTAGCTAAATGCCGTACCATTCTGATCCAGCCGTATTAGACGGTCAATTATGGTTAAAGATAGAGTTAGTTGTTCGGACTTCCAAGGCGGTAAGGACTCACAAGACCCTTGTCAACGTCAAGGGGCCCTTGCTAGGTTTTGGGTCAATATGCAGTCACCGAGCTAGATCCTCAATGTTGGCACCATTAAAAGCACTGGTACATCTCCTCTCGCCTCTTTGCTAGTCAACGACTGTACTTGGGTGGGTTCAACTCTCCCTTTAGAGAGCTGGTCTCGCTAGGTGTGGTCTGATGTATGAACTGTGGTGCATGAAGCGTACCGAACGCCGACTTCGCAGTGATATCATTTGCGTTGAGTAAATTGTACAAATTGAGCCGGGGAGCGAGGAGGCCTTAAAAGCGGTCACCCACGCTGACTAAGATCTCACTTGAGTTTCATCTTAGGATACCCACGGATAATCATCATAGGCAGAATATTCGTGACATGTCGTCAGTTCTCGCCGAGTTTCTTGGAGCGTTGAGAGCCATACTTTCTGCTGTTAAGAAAAGGCCGTCGCAAACGAGGTATATCTCTCCGCATGTCGATAAGATGCGTCCACATAACCGAGAAGCATTTAGGCATCTATAAACACGAACAGTTCATCTTCAAGAAATGAGGCACTTTTTGTCGTTATGACTGAGCTGGTAGTCTACGATTGGTTGACAAATGAAAGTCCCGCAATCCCTCGGCAACGAGCCGATGATGTCGGCACATTGCCGAGACTCAACAGACGGTATCCCTCGACAGGCTGAATATAACTCGAACAATCAAGCTCGTATGCAATAAGGCCTAAAACTTTGCTAAATGGTGTAATGGTTGAATCTGGTGAAGTCCGTCGTCGACGGCTTCAGAACTGAAAACCGCAATTGAATGTCCCTCCATGATTAAACCTTCAGGCTCCCAAAACATTGCCCCATCCATACCATCAATATCCAAGCTACCAAACGGGATCAGATCCATCATTTTGCCCTTGACCCTTTAGAAGTGTGAAATCACTGTCAAAACACGACGTCTCCCCCCCAACGGTCATGCTGATGATATGCGAGGATTCCAGACCAGATCTTCTCTCATAATAGTCCGGAAAGTATCCGATGCTCGGTTGCCATATCTCTATCTCTCGACAGCCTGCTGCTTGTGTCGAGTCATCAGTTACACCCTTTCGGATACTGTCTAGAGAGCTGTGTTCCCTGTGTAGGCACCCAGAGTACTCTTCTAAGACTCTAGTGACCTCGTAATGACCACTGAGTCTAGCCCATTCTGCTGGTGTTCTGCCGTCCATGCCATCTCTGACATTCCTAGGTGCTCCCTGGTCTAACAAGACTCTGATCGCCTCGATGCTACCCTGACTCGCAGCACTGTGGAGAGGTGTCACCTGGTTGAAGTCCGCCTTCCCTGGGTTAGCTCCCGCAACGATGAGCCGTTTGACTATCATCAAATGCCCTCGGATGGTCGCCGCATGGATAGGCGTCCCACCAAAGCGGCTACCAGGAGCATCAACTTCTTCATGTGCTGTGCGCCGTAATAGCGCCTCTACTACTTGATCGAGTCCCAGTGAGGCCGCATAGTATAGTGGAGTTGCATGAGTGGGATAAACGCTCCATTTGAAAGGCGAGTCTGCGTTAAATACCTGGACCCAGGACATGAAGTTCTGGTGCGATTCGGGTAAAAAGAACTCGAGGGTGAGGCTTTGTAGGTCGATATTAGACTCAGCGTTGCGAGAATGATAGAACCAGTATTTGGTGGCATACTGGAGTAGTGGAAACTATCTCAGCCGGGAGACATATTCACCCTGGCTATTCGAAGGCCCAGAGGATAAGTCCAAAATGAACAGGTAAGTGAGACAATCATGACCCAACTCTGCATGGCTTGTCCCGGGACTGAGAGCAAATTTTGCTGTCTCCGGATTTTGCTTGATCTCAGGAGACAGAAGGTAGTCTCTCACTGAGAGGTGTGCAAGCATGACGTAACCATCCGGCGAGACGGTGAGGAGGCTGTTACCGAGAAGTAGAATGTCTTGAGGGCTCCTGAGTCGAGCTTCGTCATCGATGCATCTTCTTCCCTGCTCGATTGCAAGTGCTTCCCATAGTTGGTACAATGTGATGGGCACACTGGAAAATGATAGCCATGTCATGATTTTCCTGACAAGAGGGACATCTGAGGGAGCTGAGCGTATCAAAAGTCTCCCATAAGTTTCATTCAGTCCCTGTGGAAGCTTCTCAAGGGCCCTCTTGATGTCCCGAGTTGTTCTGCAGTGGACAAGACAGTCAAGTTGACATGCTGCCCATCGAAAACTAGAAGCAATGGTTAGTTGCGACCGCTGAACTACAGACTGACGACTAGAGTGGATTTATGGAGGTTCTTACGTTCCCTTGGACTTTGAAAGCAGAGAGTTCGTTACAAGCGTCTGGATGCTGGGGGATAGCCAAGTCAAGTCCTCGTCGGTATTTAAACGACTGAGGATATACTGTTTGATGTCTTCGTCGATCTCTACAGTATGGTGCTCGAGACAGACACGTCGCACACCACCTGCGAAGACGCGCTGAATCGCCACGTCGTTTCGACTTGTCGCCAAGATGTTGAGACAGGACGCTGAACCAGACAGAGAAACTAAATGCTTAGCGAGTGATCTGTAATTCCCGGCCTCGTCGATGCCGTCAATGAATATGTAGGTTCGCCGCCTGATAGATAGTATCTGAATGGCCTCAGATATGGCTTCGATAGCTGGGCAGTCGCCATTTCCCCGCTCTGTGCTTGACTGATATGCAGCGACTAGTTCTTTCGGGAAGTACTGGAGCTGGGTGCACATTTGACTGAGGATAGCTCCGAGGATGTTGGTGATGTTTTGTGTATCGGGATCGCGGAAGTCGCAATAAACAAAGGCGTAGAGCACCTTGTCCTCTAATTGAGAAGTTTGGCAAGCGACCGACTCAATGGCATGGCTCCTGTAAAGTAGAAGGTTAGAGAAACGCAGTTTATGCAAGATGTTTAAGAGAAACCCACATCATTACCGTTTTGCCGGATCCCGCTGGAGTATTTCAATTATTAGCGAAACTGAGCGCACATGTGGAAGCCTTCGAGATTGGATGATGTTTAAACCCATCGGTTCACTTACGGGGTCCGCTGAGCCTCAGAATTGAATTTCGTTCTTTAACCCAAGTCTGAAAGTCCTTAGTCCTCTGGAACCATTCGGAGGTCCCGGATTGATGGGCTGTCGTGGCCAAAAGATGGCTTCGGCCTGGCCTCAAGGGCGAAAGCCAATCGACAACTGCCTTTTGTAGTTCATCTGCCGTCTATCAGTAATTATTTTTGAATGAGAGGATAGTAAATCCGCTACACGCACCAAGCTTAGATGTACTGAAATCTCGGGCCAGGAGATCTATCCGCTGGGAGGATAGGTTCACTTTGTAATTTAGAGATATAGACAGCCTCTCTATGTTTTGAACCATCAACCTATTACACATCGAAATAAATGTTTAGTATTTATTAACAGTGTGCTGTTTCCACTGGCGTTTATCACTTACGAGTTGTGAGAATTAATCGCGAGGTTCAATGCCGCTTTACATCGTTGAAGATTACCAATCGACTCCTTCGCATCATCACCTTTCAAACGCCACGTCAACGACTGAAGAAGTGCTTTTCGTCTCGAGTCTAGGACTGCATCGACTTGCTCGGGTCGGATCCGACTTTCGAGCGCCCGGAGCTCAGCTAGACAATTCGCCATCACAGGCTTGATGCTATTCGATAACCTTTTTGAGGTCTCCATCAGATCAGACTGGGTGTTTTCCGAACATTCGGTCCTGTCCAAGACAGATTCGACAGTCTCGATCAAGTTTCGAAGGTCGCGAACCTCTTCGATGATCTGGATCAAGGTCCAGGGGAGTTTTCTCATCTCCGCCCGTACGCTATAGCAACATGAGAGTACTGAGCAAGCGACCTGGAGAGATGCCACGACAGCAGTGGCAATACTGAGCGGGTCCATTTTGGATAGATGAACTTGGGATGCGTTGTTGCTGGGGCAAGGCTCGGCAGCGGATGGAAGGAAAGAAAGCTCGGAAGCTGCGAGGGATTCTTGATCTTGCTGGTCAAGAGCAAGCTGTTGTATTAATCGAGCATGCAGTCGAGACGACATAGCCACAACTGCAATTTTTGTAACTTTGAGTCATCAGTTTCAACCTCAAGACCTTGAATGGGGGAGCTGCATCGACCACGACCGGTGAAGCGGCCTTCGTTGCTACTGGCAGGATGGTGCCTTTGCTACAGATTCGATCAGAATGACGGAGTGCGGGAGCCTTGGAGGGTACAGAAATGATAAGGCTTCGGTGGCTGCATGCACGAATATGCACGTATGAAATGCGACCATCACGTATCTCTTACGCCCGACTGAAGAGGAGAACGGACAACTGTAGGGGTTGCATAATGTGTACCGAAACTTGAAAGCGTCTTGTAGTATTCCCAGCCCAACACCACGAGGAAGCACCAGGAAGGACTTACATATATATATAGGAGCAATACTTCAACTTTGCGAGTGAGGCGGTGAGATGCCGTGAGGGGGGCGCAGGGGGCGCAGGGGACGCTCAGGTCGAGGAGATGGTGGAACGACTCAAACTACACAGCCTGAATATATACAAGTCACATACAGCCTGACTCTATACAAAGACTGTACCTACAATGCACCCTGGACCCAAGTATGCAAAGTACATGGCCATAAGCCAAAAGTGCAGCCGAGCAAACCCCTGCAGCCTGATTCAACCACCCGCACTCCCTAGGGACTGGCCTTTATCTAAGACATGAACTGGATTACTGCATCCTCGACTGATCTTATTGGACGCCACTAATTCAAATATGCCGTCCATGTGACATGCAGCCTCCTCGGGAGACTCAAGCGCCGGGTGGCCGCCGGCCTATCAGTTTACTAAGTATAAATATTGAAGCAGGCTTTCAGCAAGCCACAATCTCTGGGCTTCCCGCCGAGTGGGAAGTGATTTACCCCTGGCGCCAAAGGCCGTCTTGGCAGCCTTTCGACACGTATTTATCGCCTGCCATGCCACTTTCACGTCAGCTGGAACACTGCCAGGTGGTCTTTTTACAATTCGTCGCTGCATCAGCACACGAGGTCGAGCGTATCAGAATCTCTGAACAGTTACTAGCGCCTTTGTGTGTGCTTACCCTGTCTGGTTTTGCTATACTACTTAGACCAACCTCTGTCTCCCCAACCGAGTCGCCTTCGCAATGGTACAACCACCGCAACAATTCGTCGCATCTCCCACAGCCATGTCCGACAGTCTTCCCAGTCCCTCCCCGGAGGAATCCAACCGTGATGCTGAGCGAGCTCTACCTCAGGGCTCGAACACTCAGAAGCGGAAGTTTGGGACAGTAGAACCCGCACGTCCTACGCCTGCAAAGAGGCGCCTGACATCGTTTATCGACGTTTCCTATGACGCCAAGAATTCAGGGCCAAAGTCACCCAAGTTCAAGAATTTCGTGAAGAAGGCCATGGCAATATACAACTACGACGACTGTCCCTTGCCTGAAAACCACATTCGACTCCTTTTCCTCAAGCCAAGCGACGACCCGAGCGGGGCTATTATTGTCGAACTGCGAGCATTTCCGATCGATGACCTTGTCAACAACCCCGATGACTACCAATTCACAGCTCTTTCATATAATTGGGGCGAAGGGTCTGAGAACAACGATGTCTTTGTGGACATGGAAGCCGACACTGAACCACCGCCCAAGATGAACTTTGGCGACGTGTCGGTGGCATTCAAACGACGGATGAGGAGGCTTCAGGTCAAGCCAAACTTGTACACATTTCTTCAGCAATTCCGCGACAGTAAGACGGAGGTGGCCCTTTGGGTAGATCGCGTCTGCATCAACCAGGCCAGCAATCAGGAGAAGCAAGATCAAGTTTCCCGCATGAGTATGATATACTCAACCGCCACCAACGTCTCCATCTGGCTAGGGCCCGCCGATCAGGATGGCAAAACAGATCGAGCGATGGACTTCATCCCGCACCTTCTCCGCGATCAAGTGGAACAGAAGTTGACGGCCAACTATGCCAATGAGTGGTCTGAGCTACTGTTGCTCATACGCCGTCGGTGGTTCTCGCGTCGCTGGATTATCCAAGAACTGGCGCTGTCCAAGAACGCCGAGGTCCGGTGTGGCTCTAAAAGAAACCATTGGAAAGATGTCTCGGATGCCATTAGCATCTTTGCGCTTCGCTTCGATGTCATTCTCAAGATTATCGAGTGCAGGCCTGACTTGAAAAAGTCCCTGGAGGGCATTAAAGACCTGAATCCGTTTGGAGCTCGGATTCTCGTCGATGTCCTCTCCAACACGTTCCAACGGCACCCCGATGGGACAGTCTCTACCCCACGACAAGGACTAGAGAGTCTCATCTCGTCTCTTTCTACCTTTGAGACATCAGATCCACGGGACACAGTTTACACGCTCCTCAATCTCGCCAAGGAGACTTGCAAACTGCGTCAAAATGTCGTCCTGAATGAACGACGAAGAAAAAAGAGACAAACAAATGCACCTCCGAAGCCTGATTACACAATGGACCTCCTCGAGGTATACACCCATTTTGTCAAATGGTGTATAAAGGAGAGTGGCTCACTGGACATACTGTGCCGCCACTGGGCACTCCCGGAAGTCAAACAAAAGCTGGATGATTTCTACCCTCGGATTGTGATACTGCCCTCGTGGATCACAACTGTTCGCGATTCAGCCTACGGACCACAAGCTGAAGGCTTCGGTGGGCGAAGAACAGGAGACAGTTTCGTAGGCACACCAGAGACACGATGCTATAACGCTTCACTGGGTATGACTCCCGATGTCCTTTTTGGGCGAGACCAGGGCGTTGCACCCAGGCGAATGTCGAACCCCAAACCTCCGAACGGAACCGGGAATGACATCGTCGGCACAGTTCCTCGACTTCCACCTACTTCGGGGAGAGCGATCACTCGAGTTCCACGAAGCCAACAAGACCTGAGTCGCTCCATCACGATCAAGGGCTATTGCATTGGTCAAGTTAACGAACGTCACCAGATGCCCGAGGGCATCATTCCAAAGAAGGTCCTAAACATTCTGGGACATGATGGAGAAAGCACAGAGTTGGAAAGTGTCCCTGATGCTGTTTGGCGAACTCTGGTGGCTGATCGTGGCCCTGACGGGAAAACACCGCCGGCATGGTATCACAGAGCTTGCATGACTTGTCTTGTGGCCAATACAAATGCTGGAAATATTGACACGAATTCCATCCTCAGCCAAGACGAAACTACAGGCCTTCAATCGGATTACCTGCAACGTGTGCAGGCAGTGTGCTGGAACAGGACCTTTATCAAATGCGGAAACGAGGATGATGGAAACAAGCTAGTTGGGATTGGGCCTGGCGAAGCCGAGCAGGATGACTTGGTCTGTATCCTGTATGGATGTTCTGTCCCCTGCATTCTTCGGGAAACTTGGTATGGGAGTGATTCCACTTGTTATTATCAACTCGTCGGCGAAGCATTCATTCTGGGTCAAATGGATGGGGAGGCTATTATGGACTTTTCAGACGAGCATCTGAAGAACGTAAGCGAGAACTTTACTCTGATATAGGAATGAGGCTCGATACACTATTGAGTATAGAAGAAATCACAGATATTATTGGATACTTCAGATAATTATCCTCAGACGCGAATTGAGTTGGGCATGTTATCCAGGTCTTGGTGTCCAGTTCAAAGCAGAAGGAAGTCAACCGTAAAAGCAGAATGGGATTATGGCGTACTAATCGCGACACCGGAGTGCATCAGTAACGACTGGTTGGCAGCTTTATATGACCTTTTTAAGCTATATACTGACTCGAGAGCTATATTTTCCCTGCCTTGAATTACTTCACTCATATCTTCTTGAGGCAGTTTTCTTCGACTCTTATGTAACCTCTGTGCTTGCAAATGTCTTTGGGTCTACTACTCCTCTTTCGTAGTGATGTGCCGATACAGCATCCTAGAACTAATTAGCATTCTTTCGTTTCGGATTGATCCGTATTGAGAATACTCACGTAGGTAAGAAATCCGTGTAATTTTCGCTAGTTATCTGCTCACGCAGATATTTCGCTGTAAGATCAAACTTATACTCGGCGGCAGCTGACTTCAACAGCGCCTCAACTTGCTCATCCAAGAGATACAGCATATAATCCTTGTCGAGTCGAATGCCCTCGACAGTGCTGACTTTGTAACGGGCCCACTGCCATAGCTGACTTCGAGACACTTCCTGATCTTCCTGTTAGAGTTATTAGTACCCTGACCGTCCATACCATGTAACTCAAGAGAAAAGACATGACGATCAGGAATTCTAGTAATAAGTCAACAATTTCCCTTTAGGATGCATAGAATCTGAATAAATAATGTCGAGCAGGGCTTAAGCTGTCTGCACTGCACCTATTGGGGTTCCTGGTACGATTGGCTGTGTAGGTTTAGTAGTCATTTATTTACAGGGAAGTAAGATGGAATCGTTTCGAAGAATTATGCTAAGAGCTCAGTTATTACGGAAAATGCCACCTAAACAATCTTTCCAGATATTCCAAATCAGTCCTCGGTTACTAGCTACCATCAATATGAACATTCAGCCATGCTTCGTCAACGCATCCTCGCCCTCCGCATACGCATCAACCTTGTACTTGGCGAAATCCCGAGCCTTGACGCCTCGAGCAAAAAGAATATCTAACTCTTCAAACGTCTTTCCCTTCATCTCGGGCAGACGGAAGAAGGTCCAGAGAAAGAAGGCAAACGCGCATCCCCCCCAGAAGAATCCCGTCTTGCCTCGCCAGTCACCTGCTGTCGGATTGAGCATGTACGGGTTGATGACGTTACACACGATCTGGGCGATGTAGTACGCGATGCGGGCAAGACAGATACTCTTGTTGCGGAGACGTGTTGAAGATACCTCGGCGATGATGGCGTAGCACACAGGTCCGACGGTCATATAGTAGACGCCCAGCCATACAAGCATCATGCTGGCCTGGGCATAGTTGCCGCCTTCTGAGTTCCCAGCTCCGACGCTGATGAAGCCAACAGCCATCAGGACACCAGTGAGGAGACCAAGGCCCCAGAGATACAAGGTGCGTCGACCGAAGGGATTCAGCAGATACCAGGACACGATGGTGCCAACTGACGCAATACCGAGGCCGCCAACAGACATGCGGAACGAGATTGACTCGGGAAGACCAGCTTGAACAAAGAAATATGTCGGTGTGCCGCCCATTGCAGAGCCACAGAAGGGCTGAGCAGCAAAGGCCAAGCATGCGATCTCGGTGCGGCGAAGATCGACTCCGCGGAAGCAGTCTAAGTAGGATGTGCCCTGATCGATTGACATTTCGATTTCGTTGGTATGGATCATCATAGCCACGGTCTGCTTGGCTTGGAGATTTGTACTGGAACCAAGACGCGCAACGGACCTCTCGGCGGCTTCGTAGTTCCCAACACGAACAAAATACCAAGGCGACTCTGGCGCGAAGAACAAGACCGCAAACAGCGGGACGGGCCACGCCCACTGAATAGCAAAGGGAATACGATAGGACCACTGCCCCGGTTTGTCCGAGAAGCCGGCTTGCACACCGGCCGAGATCAGTTGACCAAGTGCCCAGCAGAGATTGACATAAACAGTGAGATAGCCTCGTAGCGCCATGGGACAGACCTCCGACGCATAGGCCGGAGCCATGGTGGCAAAGACGCCCCACGGGATGCCGCAGAGAAACTGGCCAACAAGCAGGACGGGCAGGTTCGGCGAGAAGAACGAGATAAAGATGCAACAGCAGATGGTCGCCAGCGACGCCAGGAGCACCTTGCGATAGCCGTATTTGTGGGTGAAGTAGCCGTTGGCAAATGCCCCGACAATGGTGCCCACGCTGACGGCGTTGCTGAGGCCGTTCTGCCAGGACGCCGTGATCTGGTAGCTGTCGGACGCAGGGATGTACTCTCCGTAGTGTTCTCGGAAGGACGGCTGGGCGAAGAAGGACGAAATCAGGACAATGTCGTAGCCCTCCATGATGATGGCTGTCGAGAGCAGGACGGACCACATGACGGCCTTGGGGTACTGGCGGATGGCGTCTTTGAAACCGAGGTTATGCTCATCTTCGGCGGCCTGTTTGGCGATGGCCAGGTCTTTGGTGGCGTTGTAATCGACGGCATGGTCTTCTTCACTGACCCTGGAGACTTTTTCGTCTATGTGAGTAGACATGATGCGTGTAAGACAGTTGGTCCTGAGGAGGATTGATGGATGACTTTTCAGTGTGGTGGTAACGGCCAGTAGTTGAGAGACTAGCAGAAGAGCAGCCTTAAGTATGTTTCCATTTATACGGATTTACAAAACACCCAGCTGCTGGACCTTGCATGTCGCTGATCTCCCCACACTCCTGAGCAGAAAACCCGGGGATGTGGGAGAGAATGTGGAGAAGGCCCAGGGCGTCGTATGAGCAAAAGTCACCCGAGGATGCCAAGATGCTTCCTTGTTACCCCACCGGAGACGATTTGTGAGGCTAGTTGGCGATAGTGCTGGGCTCCTCCGGTGGGGGAATGGCATGTCGTCCTTGCGAGATTACCCTCAATTCCCGATTCGCCGAGACAGGGCATCTCAGGCCCGTGTTGAAATGATCCGGATAAAAGTGTATGACGGGGTTAACTGCCGGTTAATGTGTGATGGTCTATGGGTCATATGCCGTAGAGCTGGTCGTGGTTGTTCCTCTCCAAGTACCCCGACGACCTTCTTAAAACCCATGCCACCCACGACCCAAAACTTCACCTTTCGCCAAGTCCGATGGGGTTAAGGGAGATGGGGCTGCAGAGTTCCATGACTCTGTCCACATCGATGCAATCCTCTCACACGACTCTTGTCTAATCTACCCCGCATGATTGTTTCCGCATGAGATCGTCGCCCGAATCCTTCCCCGCAAACTACACTCCGGCAACCATCTCGTAGCCCGCAGCCGAGGAACGCCGAGTCTATTTCCATGATCCTTCTCGCGCCTATGAAATGCCGTCTGGTCAGGACGAAGGCCCTGCCATCAAATGCCACATCTGCCACAGCGCCTTCGCGCGCCAAGAGCACCTGACGCGCCATATCCGACGACACACGCGTGAGAAGCCCTTCCGTTGTTTGCAATGCGGGAAGTGCTTCTCCCGGCTGGATGTGCTTCATCGACACACGACTTCTCACACGCAGGATGCGTCCGAGTCGCGTGTTCCTTCTGCTAGAGCGTGTGAAGAGTGCGCAACGAGTCGTGTTCGCTGTTCCAAGGGCATTCCGTGTAGGCGATGCCAGCAACGAGGCTTGGGTTGCAACTATCCCCCCGACAGGAAGCGAAAGGCACCCTCTGAACGGGTTGAAACGGCATTGAAGAGGACCCAGTCAGCTGTGCAACCAGTGCATACGATATGCGTGGATACGCCTGGTGACGCACTTGGTGAGGCGCATCAGCAAGTACACATGGTCGATAACAGTCCCGATCAGATGCAGCAAGTCACAGATTTCAATAAAACTCTGTGGACTCCAGAAATTGATCCAATCCATGATACCAACCTACATCGGCCCAATCCCGACGATGCTTTCAATGCGAACAATCTTGATCCTTTTGCCCCCGACCCGGCCTTCGATGGCGTGGTACTGGGTATGTCGTCCGTGAACTGGCTCTCACCCCAGTACCAAAATGCTCTGGAATGGGACGACCAGCTAGCAGCAATACCCTACGGAGGCATGGAGTCCGGCGATATGGGCTTCTACTTCCCTTTCCACGCCGACGAGGCAGTCCGCGACCCGACGATGCGCTCGAATATCGACGTCGATCCACACGCTGGCATGGTGCTTCCATCCGAAGGCCGGCGCAGTAAACCGGCTGAAATGGAAACGACGTCTCCGGTCTCCGCGAGGAGCTCGACTGGGTCACTCGCATCCAAGACTACTGAGGGGAGGTTCTGGGTTGACGGAGCTGCATCGAGGGCCCCGTTCAGAGGTCGCCTTGTGAGACACTCAATGGTGGGAATCGTTTCCTCAGGGGCCGACGATGCAAGTTCCATGACACCAGGCAGTGATCAAATGGCCTCAACAACCTCGAGAGACTACGATAAATCGCATGGGGAGTTGGTTTCAGACTCGGCCTACCAGAAGATGCTTGAAGGGATTTGTGCAAGTACCCAGACAAATTTGCTCGATTTGGAAAGGTCTTCCATCTCATCATTGTCTCATATCCGAGCCTTCACTCGGCACTATTTCGACAACTTCCATCCAACGTATCCGTTTCTGCGACAGAGTATAGACATATTCGACAAACCGGAAGGTTGGGTCCTGCTTCTCGCCGTGTCGGCTGTCGGAGCGGGTTACTCCTGTGAAGCTCATAGTATTGCTTCAAGAGACATGATGCTTGAGTTGGCACAGACGCACGGAGTACTCCGTACCCCGGCCGCCTCCCAGACTAACAGCGGAGATTTGTGGACGCCATCAGGGCTGGAACCAACACATCACACCGTCGAACTGCCGGTTCTCCAGGCCGGTATCCTCACTCTCATCTGTATGCTCCACAGTGGAAAGTCGACTTTGATACAACGGGCCACGGCTGAGAGGTATCACCTCGTGCAACAGTGCAAAGCCATGAAGCTTTTGTCGGAGTTGGGGTATTGCGCCGAGCTGGATCCAGCCACTGGACGTGACAGTCTGATTTCTCACTGGCTAGAAAACCAAGCTGGAATCAGAACTGGGACAATGATATGGGTGAGACTTTCACTCCTCCTGTTCACTCAGTAAATTCACTAAGACATGTACAGCTGCTAGACTCGGTGTTTGCATTTGAGTTCCATTGCCCGCCTCTGTTACAGCTCGGCGATGCCACCTGCCCACTGCCATGCCCGGAAGATATATGGGAACACCCAACGACCGAGAAGATTATTGACAAAAGACATAAAACTGGTTGGTACATTCTTCGATCCTGGCCGTTCCATGCTAACCTCACCAGCAACACTCCCCGAAGCGACCGAGGTACTCTACATGGAGAAACGCCTGCCGCCCAACCTCAGCGACTTTAGCAACATCCTCCTCATATACGCAATCCTCCGGAGAACAAAAGAAGTACTACACCAACACCAAAGCCGGCTATCCAACTGGTCACCGAATGCCCAAACGCAGTCACGGACTGTCGCGCAGCCCATCGCCGAGACTTGGCCGCCATCTCTCCCGATCGTTTCAAGATGGAGAAATAGCGCCTGCGATTGCCTCGATATCCTGCACTGGAGCGCAAACGGAATGGCTGCGACGGCTGGGGGCTGGGGGCTGGGAACATCCTACCATCCTACACCTTCACCTCTCGCGACTGCTTCTCCTTACACCAACAAAGCACATCCAGTACGTGGCTGCGTCGTCCTCGAACACTTCGATTCGAGGACAGGACGACGCCAAGTATAGAGAGGCATGCAGCCATCTCCACCAGTGGGCCATCCGTGATCAATTCAAGGCCCGCTTATCCATGGTCCACGCCGGCGCATTATTGTGGCATGTTCGTCGATATAGCAGTGACGGCTTTCTGGAGCCGTTTGCCATTTACATCGCCACCCTAGTAACCTGGGCATACAGCGTATCTACCCAATCAGTGAGGGAAAAGGGATCGCGGAATGGTACAGTTTCAGACCCCGGCCAGCCTTCTTCAGAATCAAACCCCGAACAACAAGCAGTCGACACAGAAACAGACGAAGAGCCCGATCCGGCCTTCATCCACCTCGATCGACCGTGCGATGACGAAATGGTACAGATATACGTACGCCTAGGACATAAGATCTCGGCGTACATGCTACGGGTGGGTGATATTTGTAGCGCGGGTGCACCCAGAAAGATCCTGAAGGAAGGCGTGCGCCTGTTGTCGAAGAAGTCAAAAGTTGTCTCCGAAGAAGGCTCCAGTGATAGGTCGGATGCCAGACAAGACACGACGGGCACGTGGGGAATTGGGCAGTCGTTCCAAAAGACATTGGGTGATTTGATACAAGCTACTGAACACGGGAATGCCGCAGTAGAGTAAGCTATCTGATGAGCACTCAAGCCGTTTTGCCCACCCCGCGAGAAATGATCATGCGAAACTACCATACCAAACGAGTGATTTCCTCTACCGATACCCCGTTTAACTCTATGATTCTAGCTGTGATCTTCTTGCATCATGTCTTGACGAAAACTGGCATTTCACTTAGCGGACAAGGGACCTCAACAACCTGTCCCCCATCGTAACTCGCGCCGCCGACGAAAGCCTTCCACGTCCCCCCAGACTCAAGAGGAGGCAGGTATACCTCCATAGATCTCACCTCGGCCTTCAACACCGGACAAACGAGGTATTTATCCCCATACATGTACTGAGTTGAAATCTCCCAGCACCTCTTATCCCGGGGAAACTCGTAGAAGAGTGGCCTCATGATCGGGCTTCCCTTCTCGTGAGCTTCTGTCATCAACTTCCGAGTATAATCACGCAGCTCCTCTCTAATGTCGATGTATCGCCGGCAGATATCGTAGACGTCCGGCCCGTATGACCACACCTCGTTGGCCGCTCCGCTGCGGCATGTCGCGCCACCCGACGTCCCAAGCTGTGGCTGGCGCGGTTCTCTATCGCCATGGAGCCGCATGACGGGACAAAAGGCGCCCCATTGGAACCACCGCACGAAGAGTTCTCTAAACCTCTCGTCGTTGGGATCTCCGCCGTGGAAGCCGCCGATATCTGTTGTCCACCACGGCAACCCAGCAATGGCCATGTTCAGGCCTGCTGTCAGTTGATTTCTCAAACTTGACCAAGAAGACGCGATATCGCCGCTCCAGACGAGAGCTCCGTATTTTTGGCTCCCCGCCCATGCGCAGCGGAGAAGATTAACGACCTGTGTTTCGCCTTCTGCCTTCATTCCTTCGTAGAATGCCTTGGCATACTCAACGGGGTAGATGTTGCCGATTGTTGAGTTGGACCCCAGAAAATATCGATAATTATCAAAGTCGTAGACCGTGTATTCCGGTTCTGCTTCATCTAGCCAGAAAGACTTGATGCCCTTTAAGTAATAGTTGTCCTTGGCTGTCTTCCATAGGTAGTCCCGGGCCTCTGGATTGGTGACGTCGATATGTATAGTCTCGCCTTCAAAGTCAAGTCCGGTTCGTACACCTCGATCTGTTCGGATCAAATAGCCGTTCTCAAGCATGTGCTGATAATTCTCAGATTGTTTATCAACTGTTGGCCAAATAGATACCATGAGCTCGATCTTCATATCTTTGAGCTCTTTGACCATCGCATCTATACACGGTTAGACCACGCAGATAGAGGTTTCTTACCAGGGTCAGGCCAGTACACCGGGTCAAATTTCCACTCTCCCTGCTTGGGCCAGTGGAAGAAATCGACGACGATGAGGTCGAGAGGAATGCTTCGACGGTGATATTCTCGGGCGACTCCAAGAAGTTCGTCTTGGGTCTGGTACCGAAGCTTGCACTGCCAGAAGCCCAAGCCATACTCGGGCATCATCGGGACTTTTCCAGTCGCCTCAGCGTATGCTTCCTCAATCTCCGCTGGGCTATCCCCGAGGACAATCCAGTAGTCGAGAACCGTGGTTGAGTATGCCTCGAAAGACATGACGTTCTTCCCGAAGACTGCACGGCCGATGGATGGATTATTCCATAGAAGACCGTACCCGAGCGACGAGAGTGCAAACGGCACACTGGCCTGCGAGTTGCGATGGGCAAGCTCAAGATCCTGACCCTTCAAATCCAGACACGGCTGCTGGTACTGACCCATGCCGAAGATCTTTTCGTCTGGATCGATGCTCTCCAGACGCATCGTGAGGTGATAGTTGTCAGTGCCTAGGATGGCCTTGAACTCGCGGGCCTCAACCTCGATGGCGCTGCACTTGGGATCCAGAATGTCCCGGCGGTTGCGCATGTATTCCTCGAGGACAAGCTTGCCTTCCGCGTTGCGAATGGTGATCTTTCCAAGCTTGGAAACGGTAGCTTTGGCCTTTCCGTTGCTGATGATTGCTGCATCATCCGAGATGGAAATGTGTGACTCTGTTGGTAGAGGTTGCTGAAGAGCCCAGTCGTTCGCAGGCATCACGCCGGATTTGGTGGCGCGGACTCGGAAGGCGTGGAATCCCCATGGCTGGATCCAGAGTTGCTCCGCATCATATCTGTAAACGAGAATGCCGTCCTTGTTGAAAAACATGTTGGCGTCGATTGGGGATGTGTGGGATACTAAGGTGCGCAAGCGACGGATGAAGGGCTTTGCGACTCGGTACAATTATGATGAGATTTTGATTATCACCCGATGTTTGGAAGGATTTATAACACAAAGAATCATCTTTTCGCGTCTCCATCGGAACCAGATAACTGAGTGATGCCCTTGCGGCGAATCGGCGTCGTTATCGTGACAGTGTCCCACTACGCCACCGGAGTGATCGTCATCCCCCACCGGAGGTTGAGATGGCACGACGCTTGCAATGGCAATGCGCCCACTATCTGCGCGGTTTGGCTTGGATGATCCTTGTAAATTGACACTAAACAGCCAGCGCGGAGTAGTCGGGTGTTTGGCAATATTTGTTTGTTCGAGACCCCGGTGAGATGGACGTCACTTTCCCCGCCGGTCGGAGTCGGGATAACGAGGCAGGGCCGGTGTCAAATTTACACCACAACCCCATCCAAACATTTAGAGTCGTGTCTCATGCTAAAATTGGCTGTCGATTAGGGCTTCTTTACAGAATCCCGCATGACTTTAGTAGTAGGCCTGATATTGTTACTGCAGCCCCCCTGGGATGGGTTTCTCGTGGGACGGCAACGAGAGATCGTCCATAGGTCACCGTTCTTCGTTGTCACTCAACTAACATATGTCTGATACACACTTCCGGGGAGATACTTTAGGTATTGCAAAGCACATTATTACATATCTGAACTAAAAGTACTCAACTATACTTAGGGCGTGTGACACGCGGGAATCTTCGGGCTTCCCTCGTCTTGGTCACCACCGGTACGTGTTTTGACCATCACCTCCATTCGAAACGGGAACAGTCAGTCGGAGACCCCAGAGGACATGACTCAAAAAACCACTTCATAGTACAAACGTCCAGTTCAGTCTACTGAGATGAGAACGAGTTCGTAGCTTGTAAATTCGTCGTGGCAAAACCTCAAGTGTCCGCACGCCACTGACGTGTGCCGGTGCACGAGCGAACCATATGTAGATAGGTGAGCCCTGCAGAATAAGACAGCTTAACAAAGCAACCAAAGTGAGTCATTAAACTCTGATTCTCATCGCATATGGTCGCTCAGGATACAACAATCGTCCTCTTTTTCTATACAGCGCTGCAAAATATCTCCTGGATCTAATCTGTGAACAGCTTGCAGACTGCTTGAACTCGTTTGGTCTGTCTCGATGATTGCAATTAGTGTAAGGCGAGGCTAACACACCTGAAGATGCTGATATTGCCAGCAGCCATGGCAACCCCGCCTCGCCATACAGGACTTCTCAGGGAAGAAATCCTGGTTCTTCGATGGCTCTTTGGATACTGCCATGATCCCTACGCCCAGTCCAGTCTCTCGTGGCCTTCATTACCAGAAACAGACCATGATGTGAAGCGCGTCACACTTCTTAGCATCAATATCGGTGCCGTCGAGGAGCATGAGCAAGTCAACCAGCAATTCCATGTTGGCATATCCATCCTCGAAACGGACTGGCTAGAAAATGGCCTTGATCCGTTCCCCGATCCAAATCTGGCGGCAAATATGATTCAATCTAGTTATTACGTCGTGGGCGCCCCGGACTACCGTTTAGGTACGGCGGAGACATCAATATTCGGAAAGATCCAGCCAATCGCTCTCTTGAACCTCAAAGAAGACCTGGAGACGATAGCGGTCCCCGGAAACGTCATTCCGGTTTTGCACAACAGCGAAAGGGCGCTTTCGCTACTGGAAAGATTCAACATCCACCTAAACCCGCTGTTCACCATCGACACCGTCAGAGCAGCGCAGCATCCACTTCGACTATCGTATAGATATAGTCCGACAAAAATCCTGGAAGAGCTTGAAATACCCTATATGAGCCTCTGCTGTGCAGTCAACAGTGCTCATTTCACCCTTCGCGCCTTGTTGATGATCGTGGTACGAGACACGGAGCGACAGTTTATTCTCACGCCGAATTGGGTGCCGATACTCAAAGCGGTTGCTCAGGCTCCTCGACCGCCGACGAAAGAAGAAAAGAGGGAGAAGATTAGGAGTTCTTCCGCAGGTACAAGAACAAGGCGGCGTAAAGGATTGCAATCATGATTGAGAGCTGGAATGGAATGCTGGAAGTTGGACTCTGGTGATGCGAAATATGCATGCACAACTTTTGTCAGGGAGTGTCGCTATAAATGTTGAGATAAGACGACAATGGATGTCCTGTTTCCGCCTTCCGGACGCGGCCAAGCACATAACTACCGGTACGGATAACCACAAGAGACTTGTCTTATCGTGAGCCCAATTGCAACTTCTCGTTTGCCTGTGCACCCCCGGATTATGCAGACGAGTGGAGAGCGGCCCTCACCGATATATGTAAGCACAAGCGCCGGCCGATTCCGAAGCGGCGTCGGAATCGCAGCGACGTCACTCATCAACACCAACATCAACGGTACATTCACCACAAGGACCATCACCGTTGAAACCTCGTCAATATCATCGTCGCCATCATGCAAAGCGACGCCGACTATCTGCTCTCGCTCCAGGCCGTCCGCGCCAACGCCGCCAAGGTGCTGGACGCTGCCACCAAGGGCGAGCTGCACCACTTCGACTACGATGCGTCGCGAATGGGCGAAGTGGCCGACTTCGTCACGGGAGTCATCAAGGTCAGTTCCCAGGGAGGTTCAAGCAGCTATGATCTCACACTGCACGCAGCGCGACTTTGGCCCCGACAGGTTCAATGAAATCCCGCCCCACGGCCGCTGGCAGCATTTCAACGTCGGCGGTGTCCAGCGCGTGGACGAGCTGCTCTCCAAGTGGCGCGGCGACGGCTACGAGAACGTGGAAGTCACCCGTCGTCTGATCGACCTGTTCTTCGTGTCGGTCCTCCTGGACGCCGGCGCGGGCGACCACTGGCGCTTCAAGGAGCCCGGCACCGAAGAGTACTACGTCAGAAGCGAGGGCATCGCCGTAGCAGCGCTGTACATGTTCAAGGCGGGGGCATTCGTGTCCAAGGGTGCAGAGCCAGATGAGGTTGACGGTGAGTCTACATACACACGTCATGGGTGTATCTGCTAATCAATCACCCAGGGTACGGCCTCCAGAGGCTGACGGAGGAAACCTTCAATGAATTCTACCAAATCTCACCTGAAAACCCCATGGTCGGGGTTGCTTCCCGTGTTCGCCTCCTCAACGACCTGGGCACATCGCTCCTCCAGCTCCCCGAGATCTTTGGGGAAAGCGGCCGTCCCGGAAACCTGGTCGGTAAGTGCAACCCAACCATCTCTACATGCAAGCTAATATTAATCAACCCAAGACTACCTCATCCGCAGCGCTGGCGATTCCAAGAAGCTCGACTACGAAGATCTCTGGTCGAGCCTCCAGCAGGTACTGATCCCATCCTGGCCCAAAGAACGCACCAATATCGAGGGCCAGCCCATCGGTGATGCATGGCCTCTTGCTGTCCTTGCCGAGAAGGCCGAGGACAAGAGCCCGAGAAACACGACCCAGCCGTTCCACAAACTCACTCAGTGGCTGTCTTACTCTCTGATGGTCCCCTTTGTGAGGTTGCTCGGCTATGAGTGGGACAACGCCGAGCTTGGAACAGGCCTTCCAGAGTATCGCAACGGCGGTCTCTTCATCGATCTCAAGGTCTTGGTCCTGAAGAAGGACGTCCTCGAGGAGGGCATCAAGACTTCTGGAGAGGCTCTCCCGGGGTACGACGCCGCGTCCGACGTCATCGTCGAGTGGCGCGCCATGACGGTAGCATTGCTAGATGAGCTGTACCGAACTATTTCGGCCGAGTTCAAGGAAGAAGGCGTCACGCTGAGCATGGCCCAGATGCTGGAGGCTGGGACTTGGAAGTCGGGCCGTGAGTTGGCTGCCAAGTATCGGCCGGAGACGAAGTCGAGCCCGATTTTGACTCTGGGCGATGGAACTCTGTACTAGTATGGATCCTCCCAAAGACAGCTTGTATTGCAGTCACGATTACATAGCCCTGTCTTAAAAGTCTCGAGTATTATTCACCTATGAGTACATACACTACACTTATTGCTGCGTCGGCATCGCCACCTCCGCCCTCGTCGAGATGGCATCCGACTCAGCCCACTTGGCCGTCACCGTCTTCTGCTGCGTGTAGAAGCTAATGCCGGGACGCCCGTAGAACGTCGTCGCGCCTCCGCCCGCCACGCTCCGCTTGTTCCCGGTGAAGGAGAACATGGGCAGCGGCACGGGGATCGGCACGTTGATGCCGACCTGGCCGGCCTCGATCTTGCGCCGGAACGACTCGGCCGTCGGCCCCGAGCTGGTGAAGATGGCCACGCCGTTGCCGTACTCGTTGTCGTTGATCAGGTCGATGGCCTCGTCCAGCGTCGCCACGTTGAGGCACAGCAGCACGGGGCCGAAGATCTCCTCGCGGTAGCAGCGCATCTTGGGCGTGACCTCGGTGATGATGGTTGGCCCGACCCAGTTGCCGTTGGCGAAGTCTTCGTTGGCGGGCTTGAAGCCGCGTCCGTCCAGCACGACCTTGGCGCCTTCGTCCTCGGCCGAGGCGATCAGCTCCTCGATGCGGGCCTTGCTCTGCGGCGAGATGACGGGGCCGAGATCCGCGTCAGCTTCAAAGCCGCCGTTGACCTGCAGCGTCTTCGCGTTGTCCACGAGCTCCGGCAACCAGTCCTTCGTGACGCCGACAAAGACCACAGTGCTCAGCGCCATACACCGCTGTCCCGCGGCGCCGAACGCGGCGCCCACGACGCTCTTGATGAAGTTGTTCTTGTTGCAGTCCGGCAGCACGGCGGCGTGGTTCTTGGCGCCCAGGTTGGCCTGCACGCGCTTGCCGTTGGCGGAGCCGCGGGCGAAGACGTACTCGCCGGCCTGGTTGCTGCCGACGAAGCTGACGGCCTTGATGCGCGGCTCGTCGAGGATGAAGTTGACGGTTGGCTTGGCGCCGTGGATGACGTTGACGACGCCGTCGGGGAAGCCGGCCTTTTGGCAGAGCTCGGCGATGATCATGGCGGCGCCGGGATCTCGTTCCGAGGGCTTGAGGATCATAGTGTTGCCGGCGATGGTGGCGACTGGGAGGGACCAGAGGGGGATCATGGCAGGGAAGTCTGGGGGGTATTAGCAATGCGTTCTCTCATGTATATATATGGCTTCTCTTGTGTGTAATAACTTACTAAACGGGCAGATGGCGGCCACAACACCAAGAGGCTCCTTGTACGTCCTCGTCTCCATGTCCTTCGCAACCTCCAGCACCTCGCCCTTGAGCAACTCGGGCGCGCCGCACGCAGCCTCCGCGACCTGCAGCCCACGGAGCACATCGCCCTTGGCGTCGGCGAGCGTCTTGCCCTGCTCGAGGGTGATGTTGGCGGCCAGGCGGTCCCAGTTCTCGCGGATGAGGGCCACGAGGCGGAACATCAGCTGCTGGCGGTGCAGGACCGACGTGGCCTTCCAGGCGGGGAACGCGCGCTGGGCCGAGTCGACGGCGGCGCGCATCTCGGCGTCGGTGCTCTGCGGCACGCGCGTCACCAGGTTGTTGGTGGCCGGGTCATGGAGGGCGATGAACTCGGTGGTCTCTGAGGGCTTGAAGGCGTTGTCGATGAACCAGTGCGTGTCGACGACGTTTTCAATCTTGGCGTGTGTTGTGGGATAGCTGGCCATGATGACTGCGGGGTATCCGTGATCACCGTGTCACCGTTGTTTACTTGAAGTAAGGAAGAGAGAATGAGACAGTAGTGATGTCAAGCCCGGAGACACTTGATACAATACGGTTGGGCGGTGTGGACTCAGAGCCAGGCCACTTGTACTTCACGTCCACGACTGGCGGTAAAGGCCGCTGCCCGCTTCTTGCCTCTTCTCCCTTCGCCCTTCGCGCCTCGCCGTGCTGCGGCGCCATCGATCTGACGCCGATTTGGTGGAGTGTACCGATAACAGCCGGAGACTAGTACTGGACGCGGGGCGTGGGTGGATAAAGAAAGATGTGCAAGGCCCACAGAGGCGAGCCGATGCAATAACTAAGTCGTAGATGTTGTGGAAGTAGAATTAATATTAAAGACTGGACTACTTGTTTGGCGGACAGCTTTTATATAGTCTTTAATAATCATTGGCAGGGGGCTGTTGCAAATGCATTCAGATCCTACCTCACATTGCTGTGAGGCTTTGTTAAGCTAGACCAACATCCCAGAGACGGCTAAGTTAGTCAGGTGTACCATGTCCGCGAGCATGGTCAGTTATTAGCGTCTCTAAACCATAATTGAGCACCATATGCTTCGTATATATATTCTACAACTAATACAGCATCTTCCTAACATGCATCAGTTTCAAAGCTCTACTAGATCTTAAGGCACTCCCTGCTTTATTACGTAGGGTGTCATTCTACCTAGCATCCATATGTGTCTGGTTCTCCCCAATGTCCCAGCAATGACGAATAAAGATGCAGCACAGAAAGAGCCATCTCCATCTCGAGGATAATTATAATTAATTATCCAATTAGCAGACGTCAGAATCGATCGGCATATTACCTCGAAAACACCGGTTTCCAATACGCCGGCGATAGGGGATAAGGGTTTTGACCGGGAATATACCGATGGCATAAAAGACGAGGCATTTGCCACTTTCTCCATCTCTAGTAAACACTTAGTTCATCAACCGCCATCATGTCTATCCACCCCTGCTGCCTCAAAGGCTTCCAATGGGACGGCGAGCCCGTCGGCCGCACTGACAAGCTCGAGGGCACCGACGTCTACATCACCGGCTCCAGCTCCCACGCCGGCATCCTCCTCATCCCCGACCTCTTCGGCTGGTCGTTCCCCAACATCCGCCTGCTGGCCGACCACTACGCCCAGGAAGCCGACGCCACCGTCTACGTGCCGGACTTCTTCGGCGGCGAGGTGCTCCCGTTCGACCTCATCCGCGACGAGAAATGGGGCGACCTGGACCTCGCGGGGTTCATCGGCCGCAACTCCCGCGCCGTCCGCGAGCCGCTGCTCTTCGCCTGCGCGCGCGCCCTCCGCCGGGAGCACGCCAAGGTCGGCGCCGTCGGGTACTGCTACGGCGGGTGGGCCGTGTTCCGGCTCGGCGCGCGGGGGCATCAGCCGCCGCTGGTGGACTGCGTGACGGCGGGCCATCCGTCGATGCTGACCAAGGAGGACATCGACGGCGTGGACGTGCCGGTGCAGATGCTGGCGCCGGAGATCGACCCGGCGTACAATGCGGAGCTGAAGTTGCACACGTTTCAGACGCTGCAGGCCGCCGGCGTGGCGTTTGATTATCAGCATTTCCCTGGTGTTGTCCATGCGTGTCTGGTAAGGGGGGATGAGAGGGTTGACGGCGAGAGGCTGGCCATGGTGAGAGGGAAGAATGCGGCGGTGGCGTGGATGAAGCAGTTTCTCCACGATGAGTGACTGTTAGTTACTGTGCATTCCCATATACCACAGTCCAGTGTGTCTTTATCTAGGATATGAAGAACTGCTTGGAATCCGGTTGCACGTAAATCAAACAAGAAATCCCTCATCAACCTCGTACACCATCTCAACGTTACATCTAGAGCTTCACAACACGCCCGGCCTCGGCTGTGTCCCGCGACCGAGACCGAACCGCGCGCAATGACGATCGCCGTGATACCATTGGCCAACCCCGCGTTTTCAAGGTGCCGTCACTAGGACGCTGACCTCTTTCCTGTGGTTATAACCCGCCAAGAGGTTCCTTCGCACTTTCATCATTCCAGTTAGCTAGACTTCTATACCCAATTTCATCGTTTCTACATCCGGAATGGCTGGCCATCTCTTGATCCTCCTTGCTCCCGTTACGCTTTTGGCCGTTCACCTACTCGTCTGTATCACTCGCTCGATCCGCTCCCCGCTCAAAACCGTCAGCGGACCGTTCCTCGCACGGTTCAGCGATGTGTGGTACTTCTGGACGGTCCGGAAGGGGCACTTTGAAGTAGCGAATCGGGAACTTCACGAGAAATATGGTTCGGTCTACCCATTGTTGAACATTGTCATCCTTTCGTGATCTAAGATACTTACCGAACCGAACAGGCCCCGTCGTGCGCTACGGTCCCAACCGCTACAGCATCAACGACCCCAGCGCCAGCAAGATCATCTACGGCCTCGGCACCCAGTTCCCCAAGTCCCCCTGGTACACAACCTGGGCTGCTCCCGGCCAGTGGAACATCTTCAGCGACCAGTCGACGAAACACCACGCCCAAACCCGCCGCCTCTTCCAAGCCACGTACTCGATGACGGCCATGGTCAACTACGAGCCCTTCGTCGACGAATGCAACAGCCTCTTCACCCAGCGCCTCGCGGAAATGGCCCACGCCGCCGTCCCTGTCGACATGGGTCACTGGTTCCAGTGCTACGCCTTCGACGTCATCGGCATGGTCACGTACGGCGAGCGGCTCGGGTTCCTGGACCGCGGGGACGACATCGGCGGCGTGATGGGCGCGCTGGAGGACCACATGCACTACGCCACGCTCGTCGGCATCTTCCCTAGTTTTCATCGTCACCTATACGCCCTGAAGAACTACTGGGCTGGCGCCAAGGGTGCGGGCAGGGCGTACGTGCTGAGCTTCACGCGGGACCGGATCCGCGAGCACCAAACGACGCCCAAGGCTGTTCCCGAGGTTCCCAAAGGCGCCACGGCCAAGGGGAGCTTTCTCACCAAGTTTCTCGCCAAGCATGCGGCCGATCCTGATACGTTTACGTCGTACCACGTCCTCACGGGGTGTTCGGCCAATATGGTTGCAGGGTCTGATACCACGGCCATCAGCCTCTCTGCCATTCTGTACCATCTCCTCAAAACCCCTCAGTGCTTGCAGAAGCTGCGGGACGAAATTGAGAACTGCACGGCCCAAGGCAATTTGTCGGAGTATCCAACGTTCCAGGAGAGTCAGCAGATGCCGTACTTACAAGCAATCATCAAAGAAGCCTTGCGAATGCATCCTGCTACCGGGTTACCGCTCGAACGTGTTGTTCCAGAAGGAGGCTCCATGATCTGCGGTCGTTATTTTCCTGCAGGAGTAAGCATTGTACATCGTCGTTTCTCTAGGTGTCTTTGCTAACCTAAGCTTACCTGAAGACTGTGGTCGGGATAAACACCTGGATCGAACATCGCGACCCCCGAATCTTCGGCAAGGATGCGGACATCTTCAAGCCCGAGAGATGGCTCGAAGAAGACAGCGACAGGATTTCAGTCATGAATCGCCACTGGATGCCCGTAAGTTTCTTTTCATGATTTTAATTACCAGTCTAATCTGTCTCCTTAGTTTGGGCTCGGGTCACGAAGCTGTATAGGAAGGCACGTGTCCATGCTCGAAATATCCAAGCTCGTCCCTAAACTGATTCGAGATTTCAACTTTTCTCTCGAAACAGCTGCAGGGGAGAACAAGGATTGGCAGACGAAGGGGTTTTGGTTTGTCAAGCCGAGAGATTTCATGGTTCGCGCTGAGGTCCGCAAATATGCGCGAAGCGGGTAGATGTTTCATATGTTCATCAGCCATGCTAACTATACTGAGATCTACTCTTTATTCTATCAGTCTGTTTAGACTGTGGCTTTGAGTAAAATTAAAAAGGAACGTGCTGGAAACCAACTGGGAAGTCTATCCTTTATCAAAAATAAACCATTCCTTTTACTCAGATCTAAAACTCCAACTCCCAACTATGCAAGACCATCTCTTGACCCAGCAGTATAACTCCCGTCCAGGATAATGTCAACACTATCACAATAACTACTCACATCTTCTGCATTTTCTTATTATACCATGCCTATGATACCGTTAGCATTGTCATCAAGCCCGATCAGTCTGAACAATGAACACTCACACTCTCAACACCTGCACCAATCGATTTAGGCGCAAGTCGCTTGAGCAACCACGGTGTAGGCACCTTTCGATGATAGACCTTGGCATCAGCGCCCTGAACCTCATTATTGAGGATGATGTTCTGTGGGAGAGCTGGGTTAAGAACTGATGGCCTCCCTAGCCCGATCATGTCGCAGGCCCCTTCGTTGACAGCTGCCTCCATGCCCTGGCGAGTTCGGAAACCTCCAGTTACGATCAACGCGATGTCAGGAAGCCTAGTTCTGATTTGTTTCGCAAAGTCAAGGAAGAATGATTCGCGAGCGATGGTCCTCTCGGACGGAGCAGCCGTGTTTTCAGTCCCCATGATCATCTGCCAGTTATTAGCAAAACACCTCCGAGCCTTTCATGCCAGCAATACGCACAAGGGGGTTCTCGTAACTACCACCGCTGACCTCCAGAAAGTCCAAACCAGCCGCGGCGATTAAAGAAGCCTGTTCAAGACAGTCCTCCAGCTCGGTGCTCGCCTCGGCACTGTTGGAGGCCTGATGGTCGACCGAGTTGAACTTAAGACCGACGCAGAACGTCTTGGGCACGACAGCCCGGATGGCCTTGATGATGTCCAGCACAATCTTGACCCGACCCGCTGCGGACCCGCCGTACGCGTCGGTTCTGCGATTCGTCCTGGCCGACATGAACTGTGCAAGGAGATACCCATGCGCTGCGTGGATCTGCACGCCGTCAAACCCAGCCTCAGCAGCGATCCGAGCCGTGTTAGCGAAGCGCTGGACAACGTCTTCAATCTCGACAACCGACATCTCCTTGGGCGTGCCGAACACCAGGGCACTCGCCAGCCTCGCGACCAGATCGGAACCCATGTTGAGCGGCACCGCACTCGGCGCAAGGTTCTTGGTGAACAAACCCCGTTTGCCAGCGCCCAGAGGAGACTGGCGTCCAGGGTGATTAATCTGCATCATCGTCGGCGTGCCCCCGCGACGCGAAATATCAGCTAGGCTCCTGTACGCGGCGAGGACCTTCTCCTCCGGCAGACTGGCGTTTATTGCGTTGTCGTCCGGGGCGCCGAGGTAGCGTTGGTCGACTTGGACGTTGCCGGTGAGGATCAGGCCCCAGCCGCCATCGGCCCAGGCGCCGTACGTGCGGCCGAATTGGGCCGTGGTTGGAAGCTTTTGGGAGTCGGCCATTTGCTCTGCGAGGGCGGCTTTGACGAGGCGGTTTGGCAGCATTAGACCGCAGGGCAGTTGTAGCGACTGGGCGAGGGTTGAGTCTGCCATAGTGACACGAGATATGAATGAGCTTCAAGGTTACTTTTTGGTGATGATGTCTCGCTGTGGAAAAGTAGAGGGATAAACTTCGTAAGGAGAAAGGGGACAACGTCGACTTTCCCTTTTTCAATATTTGCTAGCTCATTCTAACTTATATCCCCCCCATGACAATCGGACAAGATGCCTTAACGGGCTGCAATCTGCCATTTTCTTCGTTCGGGCAGTGGGTTCCTCCGTAGCCTGCTCCGGTGGCGATGGTTAGCCCGTTTCCACAGTCGGCTTCGGGGTAATTACCCAGTTCTCCGCAGCGATGGGGTAATTTCAGCCACTTTCTTTCAGATAGGTCAAAGCCATAGTGGTTAACCTAAGTCTTTGCTCTATAAGCAGGGTTAGCGAAGACTATTCGACGACAGGAGATATAAGTAAGCTAGGTGATGTATAGGAGGACCTAAGTCTCGACGTCTACACTAAAGTCGCGCACGTGATGTCTCGCTATGTCGGACACAACGTGATTTCAGATAATACGGTCCGAGTTGATATAGGAAATAGAGGGCGTTTTGTGGCACTCAAATATATGTAATTAGAAACGGCAAAGTGTTGATACTTCGTCCCTGTGTTCGTTGCTTGCTTGTGTGTGTGAGACCACTTCTTCCTTAGTCATCATTGGATGCCTGTCGCCCTTTCTCAAGGTCAACCCGGCAACGCCCACGTGACT
Organism: Neonectria coccinea; assembly: GCA_019137265.1. Lineage (NCBI taxonomy): Eukaryota > Fungi > Ascomycota > Sordariomycetes > Hypocreales > Nectriaceae > Neonectria > Neonectria coccinea. The sequence continues at coordinate 85,936 of WPDF01000245.1, forward strand.
CAGGGGTGTGGAGCTGACGCGATAGAAGTGAAAAACAACAATCAAGCATCCGCGTTGTGCACTCCCAATCTCAATCAAGCATCGTGCTCTCGTCTTGCGTCACAATTGCAATGCCCTTTTTCACGAAAGAATAACCAATGATATTGACTATCATCACTCTGCGCAAAAGGCCGACACCAACGCCCATCTCTCATTCTTCACCCGATCGCCAGGTTTAGCTTCCTCACTGCCCTCTAACGTTATGGCTCCAAAGAAGCACCCCGCGAAGGGTCAAAGAACCCAGCCTTCTACCAAGGCTGGCCAAGACAAGAGCAGCGCGGAACCCCAACTCCAGAAAAGCAAGACTGCCGAACCCCGAACAAAGGGCCGCGCCAGTGAGTTTTCTTCCTCAGCTCCTCTTCAAATCTAACCAAAGTCGTGAATCGCAGTTTCTACCGACCATGCCACCCCGAAGCCAGCGAAGCGCAAACAATCTCCTGCAGAGAGCCCTCGTGCGGCGGATTCTGGCCAACCGGCACAGAAGAAGACCAAGACCACCTCGAAGCGCACCCCTACGGAACCACCCCAAAAGAGCAGCAAAGATGTGGACGCCAGCGATTCCTCTCTTTCAAAGATCAATCAGGCCCCGACAAACGCCCTCACAATCCTCGCGTTCGGCAGTGGCGAGTGTGGCGAGCTGGGCCTCGGGGTCAAAAGGAAGGCGGCTTTATCTCCTTGCTTGAACAAATATCTCGATCCAAATGATCCGTCCAAGTTTCACGTCGTTCAACTTTCTTGTGGTGGCATGCACACTGTTGCCCTCACCGCAGATAACAGAATCCTAACATGGGGTGTGAACGACGAAGGCGCCCTAGGGAGAGATACGAGCTGGGAGGGCGGCGTTCGGGATATCGATGCAGATTCTGACGACGAGGACGATTCTCTCAACCCTCACGAATCGACTCCGAATGAAGTCGCCCAAGACTCGTTCCCGAGTGGCACCAAGTTTGTCCAAGTGGCTGCTGGCGACAGCTGCAGTTTCGCCCTTACTGATACCGGACTTGTTTATGGTTGGGGCTCGTTTCGTGTAAGTCATCCATCCGTCAAACACGCCCATCTCTAGTAATTTGGCCTCGCTCACACGCAGGACAGAATCCGTCAGGGAACAAACGTTTTTGCTACGACTCGGATAGGAAAATCATCCAGAACCAGCAGACACCGGTGCTCATATCCAAGCTCCAGAACATCACTCAAATCACATGCGGGGCCAACCACGCCCTGGCCCTAGACAAGGCAGGCCGCATTTGGGGCTGGGGCTCCTTTGAACAGAACCAGCTGGGCAGTCGACCTTTTGGACGGTACCAAGAAACTCTGCTCCCCCGTGAAGTCAGAATCTGCCCCAGTCCCATCAAATACATCGCTTCGGGAGAGTACCATTCCTTTGCTATTGACCGGAGGGACAATGTCTGGGCCTGGGGTCTTAACAGCTACGGTGAAGCTGGGTACGCAAAGGCCGCTGGGGGTGATTCGGCTGTTCTGCCGCATCCGATGAAAATTCGTGATCTTTGCCGCAAGGGTGTCATTGCTCTAGATGGCGGTACGCACCACTCTGCTGCTATTACTGCCGACGGTCAGTGTCTAATGTGGGGACGAATGGATGGCGGTCAGCTGGGGATCGAATTCTCAACCAAGCAGCTTGAGGACTCAGCTATTATTCGTCGGGATGAGTACGACAAGCCTCGCATCTGCCTCCGGCCCACGGTAGTGCCTGACATTGGCCGTGTTGTCAGTGTTGGTTGTGGTACGGACCATACCATTTTCATCAACCGGAGCGGGCATGGGTACTCGACAGGATTTGGAACTGGAGGTCAACTAGGTCTTGGTACTGAAGATGACGAGGCGGTCGCGAAACCTCTGAAGGGCAAACAAGTGAAAGGGAAGCTTCTTACTTGGGCTGGTGCTGGCGGGCAGTTCTCTATCGTCGCTGCATCGACGAGAGCTTGACGCAAGAGAACAGCTTATAAGCCGGTGCACTTCACTATAGCCTTAGTCGCAGCCCTTCTTTTAGCCAGACAATCGAATAGTCAAATTTCGACACCAAAACAAAGCCTCGTAAGTCTAGTTCCAATAGTTGGAGCGAAAGGCTAAGCTTAGATAGTGGACAGGTTAGTCGCGCGTTGTCAGCTTTCCAATCAACTCAAACCACAGCGCCCATGGTGACATGAAGGAGGCTCTCCACTTGTTGGGCACAAAATCCGACCTTACCATGAGCAGATGATTAATTACCCCGTACTGAGACACATCGTTCTGCCGTATACACAACCCGACGCCGGCGCTCAAGTCCGCTGGAAACGCGGAAACGGCCCCGCGTGCGGAGCGGACTTTGGTCTCATGGACGGGACACCACGCTTACACAGCTCGGATCCGGCGGCCGCGGACATGGTGAGTGCCTCACGGCCTGGCTGTCGACGGATGAGTGGACTCATCGAAAAGGAGATAAAAGGACAAGCGTGTTCAAATATGAATTTACTCTCACTCAACAACTCACCATCCCATCACAGACCACTCGCACAAGCGTCCACGCTTCAAAATGGCTCCCATCATTACCGTCGTACCCGCTTCGACCAAAGCTGGCAAAGAGACAATCAGCGCTCTTCTGAAATCCCCAAGCCAGCAGCTCATCCGTGCCATCTACCGAGATGTCTCAAAGGCCCCAGCCGAGTTCACCGCGCACCCCAATTTCGAGGCCAAGACAGGCGATGTGGCAACCGGCACAGGTCTTGACTTTGCCGGCTCTGACGCCGTCTTCTACGTCCCGCCTCCTACGTACGACGGCACTGACCTTGGAGAATTCGCCACCAAAGCTGCAAACTATGTCAAGAAGGCCCTCCAGGATGCATCGACTGTGAAGAAGCTACTTCTATTCTCATCCATGGGTGCGCAGTACGACCATGGCATTGTAAGACACAAAGGCTCAGCGTACTCATCTGACATACACTTAAACTAATTTATAACCAGGGAATCCTGCGAATCAACCACATCTCGGACACCATTCTCAAAAATGCGGTCCCTGAAGTCCTGATTATCAAGCCGGGCTACTTCCAGGAGAACTGGGCACATGCATTCGACACAATCAAGGCCGACCCTCCGGTCTTTTACTCCCCTGCCACGCCAGTTAATCACAAAATCCCCATGGTATGCATTCCCTTCGCTCTTGTGACTCAATGAGGGCCATTTTGATCCAGACTGACACTATCTCAGGTCAGCCTCATCGATGTTGGTGAGGCCTGCGCCGAGGCCCTACTGGACGAAGTAAAGAAGACCAGCCCGCACTACTTCGACCTATACGGCCCGCAGCACTACAGCGCTACCGATGTCAAGCTGGCGGTAGAGGAGGTCACTGGGAAGCAGGTGGAGATTGTCGCCATCGACAAGGAACATCTCGCAAGTTTCTTCGCCGAGCAAGTTCCAGCTGCTTACGTGCAGGAATTCGTTGAAATGACTGCTTCTGCGTTGCCCGGTGGGACTATGGCGGGTGATTTTGGAGACCATGAACATACCATCAAGGGCAAAGTGCAATTGGTTGAGGCGCTGCGCAGACTTTATTCAGCGTGACAGCATCATTATGAAGATACTGGATATTACATCTTCTATCTACACAGTGCTGTAGGTAAGCCACAGCCACTCTAAGCGTAGTAGCAAATACACCACTTGTGTATGAATAGCCATGTCGAGACTCAGCACAAGGTTTTCCTCAACTCAGCACTCATATATTCATTGGCTTTCTTTTCCTTTTTCCTAGCCGTATTGGTGACCTCATCCTTGTATTCGTAAAAATGCCTAAGTACCATTACTCGCCGCTCATGCTCGAAGGCCGTTCTATGTTTGTCCTGAACATGAAGAAATGTCGTCGGGTCAAGCGGATGGGAGACATCTATCAGATTGCAGAAAAATTGCTCATTTGGCTGGGCCTAAGCAACGATGACCTCACGTCTGTTCGATCACTCGGACTGATATCAAAGTAATTGAAGCTCAAGCTATCGGAGGTCATTAATGCCAAGTAAAATGTCTCTTGAGTTTCGACTCATTGTTCTAGGGAAACCAAGCCCACAAACCTTTACGGGGGAATGTTGATTGACACGATGTGTATAGTTACTACTCCATGGCACTAATTAAAATAGAGGTAATTTAGCGAGAGATTAGAAAGTACACGAGATAAATATGGTCTTACCAACTAAGTGACTGGAGAAACTGCCATTGAACGACCCAAAGCTAGCAACTTGCGTGTGCTTTGTTTTGCATTAAATACCCGTACCAGGGACAACGTTTGCGAATACGTATATGATCCCACATTGAATTTCACGAAGTCTCCCTACCGCACTAACAAGTGACCAATCAACATCGCAGGGTCACATCAACATCCCTACCACCCGTTGTTTCGGGGTTTAGGTCCACCATCCACGCGTTTCACCGCCTCTAGGATTTAAAAAAGAAAGTGGTCTTGAAGTAACCGGAAGCTTGTTTGATATTAACATCTTGGTAGCGAAATTCCTGTTGGGTAACCGGGCGAGAGACAAGCATCAGCAAAGCGACCCCTGAGCATTGGCTCTCTCAACAAGGACTATCCAAGACCATACTTACATTTAAGTTTTGTCCCTCCCCCGAGGCTTCCGACTTCCAGAGCGATGGTCAGTTAGTTGTCCTCGCTTTGACTACTAATCCCACTTTGTGCGCTGTTGACTGATTTAAGTTTGTCTTCGTATTGCTTGGTCAACGTCTCCATGGGAATCAATGCTTTATCCGCCGCAGGCCGTTAATTCCGAAACAAAGCCAACAAATCTCGCACGAGACAGCGTTCTACCTGCCGTCCACCAACAGAAACCCGTCTTTTCCCCAGGTTCAAGAGCCGGCACTAAGGCAGCGGGATCAAAAACGGGGGTCCATCTTCCGCGATCGTCGTATGTAGTTCCCTGCCTGTCGGTTGCATCTAAACGCAGCGCCAGGTCTATGTGACACGCACGGTCGAATCCTCTCCGTGGATGGACCTGCATCGGGGTATTTACCCGCCAATGACACGCCTGGATGGCTTGTCTTCGCAGCGTTGCATCCGTTTGGGGTATATCCACCAAGACACACGCGTCTGCCCTAGGGAACGTTTCTGTGTGTTGTACCTGGAAACGCCCGGCGGGATGAAACATCCGCTGGGGACGTGGGTGACAGCTATAACTATGTGATCTGCACCCGTCCAAACCACTAGAAAATCCACAGAATAATCCCCATCTCACCAACCATCTGCCCATCATGAAGTCCATCTACGCCGGTCTCAGCCTCCTCCCCGCGGCCCTCGCCGTCACCACCGCTCCCAGCGGCTGCATCACCGTGGCTAAGTCCGGAGGCGAGTTCGCCACCATCCAGGCCGCCGTCGACTCGCTGTCCACATCGTCCTCGGACGACCAGTGCATCTTCATTGAGCCCGGGACATACCAGGAGCAGGTCAAGGTGTCTGCGCGCAGCGCGCAGCTGACCATCTATGGATCCACCACCGACGACTCGTCCTACGGCTCCAACACCGTCACCATCTCCAGCGGGCTAGCCCAGGCCGACGGCTTGAACAACGAGCAGACAGCCACGCTGGGCATTCGCGCCAGTGGCTTCCGCCTGTACAATGTCGATGTTGAGAACACCTACGGTGAGGGCAGCCAGGCCGTGGCGCTCAGCTCGTATGCCGACAGCGGCTTCTACGGGTCGTCGTTTATTGGATTCCAGGACACTGTCCTGAGCAACAAGGGCAACCAGGTCTACGTCAACTGCAAGATCGAGGGTGCTACGGACTTCATCTTCGGCCAGGTTGCTTTCAGCTGGTTTGAGCGAGTCGACCTTCGCGTACTTGCGCGGTCGATCGGCTACGTCACTGGTGAGCTCACTCCCCTTTCAAGCCGCCTTCAATAGAAGAGCCATCTAACTGTTGGATCTAGCCAGCGGACCTACGACCGCAGGCGCCTCGCGTTACGTCTTTAATAACTGCGACGTCGCTGCCGCCGACGGTCAATCTGTGAAGGCTGGCGCTTACTACCTCGGCCGACCGTGGCGCGAGTTTGCCAGCGTCGTCTTCCAGCACACGTCCATCTCCAACGTCATCAATTCTGCGGGTTGGTCCGTATGGAACAAGGACGACGAGCGCACTTCCTCTGTCCTCTTTGGCGAGTTTGAGAACTCCGGCGACGGTGCCAGCGGTTCTCGCGCGTCCTTTGCTACTACTCTTAGCAGCGCCGTTGCCATTGACGATGTTCTCGGCAGTGGCTACGCCAGCGCCCCGTACTTTGATTCTAACTACTATTCTGAAAGCTCGTGTAAGCTTGCCTCTTTGCGCTGCATTCATAGAAACGCCACTAACATCACACCCAGCCAACTAAATGTCGAGTCATTGAGAGGCTTTTGATCATTGGAATAGCACCTCGACATCTGGGAGACTAGACTTTGGTCCCTCGCTGGTTATGATCAGACCGTCCTGTCTTCTCAGCGGCAACCATATCTTCAAACATGAAGTCCTGTTCAAAACGAAATAAAATAGAAATGTACATACGCACTCAGCGAGCGGCCTACAGCGTGTTTGGTCTAGCTGGTTTTCTTCTAGGAACAAATTACCATTACTTACGGCTCGATATGAACTATTCTTGTCCGTGACTCAACCACTTTCCCAATCACGATCTTAGTGATGCATTGCTAAACCGCAACTGAATATGGTGAATATTTTCAGGCATAATTACTATATAGCCAGTGAGTTTAGTTATTAACAGCTAGATATAGAGATGCGAATCAGGATATGCTGTGCTTAATAACATGGCATGCATAATGTGTCACTCAGTCTTGTACTATGCTTTGACGTAATTAACAGTCTTTGTCTACGCGAACAAGAACTTCGACAGGGACCTGCTATCATGGTTACTTGTTCCCTATATCGCATCGCGTTTTCACCGTCCCGAACAGTTGCGTTTCACGGGGGCTTATCAATGAATGTAGTTACAGGTCATGCATTCGGTTCTCTTTTCTTCTGTTGCGACTTTGTACCCTACAATCATTGTGTCAGCCTCTTCATAAATATCCATTCTCCTCCACGGTAAACCTGGTCTTCACCAATCAACACAATCATGAGTTCTACTACCCCCACCACTCATACACCCACCGAGGGCAAAGACAAACATCCACCGCACAACCACTGTCAATGCTCATGCGTTTGCAACTTTCGCGTTCGGCGCCCCAACTGCTACTTCTGCGACTTTTGCATCAAACATCATCCACGTGGTTGAGAAAGAAGTGAACAGGACAGACAGATGTTTCTCCAACCTTGTGGTCAGCTACTTCTACCAGCATCGACGAGATCACAGCTCGACAACTTTACATTCGAATAGATTAGACATAAAGCCTGTTATTCGAAGCTCAACTATATCGCTCAAATTTCAAAAATTGTCTGAAGCACTCGTTCAATAAGTTTCAGCTTGCGCCACATGGTTCGGAGCAAGTATGCATTCTTTGAAACTGGTGGGCAATGGACAGTTTAACTTGTAACATTCACCAACCGCCACATACATTTCCCCTGGTAGTATTCTGTCAAGCCTGAGCGACATTTTGGTTTGAAACTATGGGCATAAATCCTCGAGTACGATAGGCTCCCCGTTAATTCAGTATCTGTACGTAGGCCATGCAAGCCACCTTTTGTGTTGCGGCCCCAAGAGCTCATTGACTTCCCCCAGCAGATGTTTGGCCCAGTCTTCCATAAACCAGAACGACTCCAATGGCTTTAACAAGACCGCAAAGTAGGCAAGCAGGATCAACGGGGTTGGTCTTCCTATTTCTAGTTGAGCAATGAACTCGGTACCCATTCGGTAAAGCCAACCCATGACATCCCGTATTTTGCAACCGTTATAGGTGATCGGCTCTGCTTCGGTGCCGAACGTGGTCTTATAGGAGTCAAGCAGCTGTGCGGCCTCCTTAGCACAACATGTAGTATGTAGTTCGTGAGACTGTTCGATCGTGTGAAGAAGATCCGACAATGGTTGATGCCAGTTTTTGCAAGTCCATGCAAGTGCGGCTGTGGTCTCGCTGACGTTAAGTTCCTCTGGTTGTCCAGGTTTAAGAGCCAGTATACCATGAAACATGGCCTCATGACCGAGTGTCTGGATGATAAACCGCACACCCTGCAGAAGAGACATCCAAGGTACTTTCTGCCCCTGAGAAAAGACGAGCAGTTTACCAAGGCTTGGACTTCTGGCAAAGTAGTACATGGAGATTAGTACCATAGAGACATACATGGGCTGCGCGTTGTCCCAGCTGAGGGAGGCGAGGTTGACGGTCGCATCCCTCACTGCGAGTTCGTAGTGATGCTCAGCTAGAGTAAGGTACCGCTGAGATTCCAGAGGCTTCGACCTTGACGAGTGCTGAGCCGCCATTGCCAGTATAATGTGGCACAGGTGAGGGTGACTGAAGCTCAGGGGTGGCATGTCTTCCCGCCAAATTTTCGTCTCTCCAATAGTTGCAGATGTGTGGACCGTCCACCAATGCGTCAAATCGAGAAAAGCCCACGATTGATATCAGGTCGGTAGGTAGAGGCATCACCGGGCAAGAAATGCCTAAAGGTAGACTCAACGTAAGTCCTGGGCCCAGTGTTTCCTCGGTCGGCCTGCTTTTCGTCTCCTCGAGACATCTGGAGATGGGCTTCTGACCGGCAGAGGCTGCTTTGAAGTAGGAGAGAAGTCGTAGACCATGGCGAAGCGGATACAGTTGCTGCATGCTGGCTTGGTCTCATCGCACTGGAACCTTCCGTCAGTACTGACTCAAGGACCCGAACCACACATAGCAGCAAACTCACCTTGACTTTGCGTCGCTTACAGTTATGACAGCCAGTTCGAGACTTGGTGTGTCCTCTGCGGTGACGCTTCGGGAGATCCTTCCCGCAACCCTGCGCCAATTCGTAAGGGGGAGAGGAGTTGGAGCCTTCAGCTGGAGAGGCACTAATGGCAGCGGCACGAGAAGTTGGGCGTCACCGAAAGCACGTATCCACGAGTTTTTGAATCGGGATGTTGGCCAGCTTAAAGCACGCGGGGCTGACACGCAGCGATAGATCATCTCCGAGGCCAACGAGTAAGAAGAGCGAGTCAAGCCAGCCGCGCCTCGACGAGCGGAGTCTTAGGCTCAAGTGTGCCCACCGAATGAGTCCGAAACGGGGGGGGCTTTCGGATTCCATACGAAAACAGGGGCCTTTGGCGTCTTGACTCTTGACTAACTCGCCAGGGGCACAGAACCGGAAATAGGATCCGTTACTTATCCCCACTACAAGGAATGACCGAGCAGCTTGGATTGAGCCTGACAAGTACATCGTATCTCTGGGTTTCAACTGTGACTGGCGCTGTGATTCGTGTGTTCTGTACAGTGAAAACAAGCACAGCCATGAAATACGAGACTTTGATGATGACTCCACGGCTTCACTGAAACGCATTCGGACCGTTGCAACTTGGACTCCAATTCTATCATCTACTTCACCGACGACGTATCGCCAGCCGAGACAGAGATTATAATAACGTGTTTTAATGAGAGGCCACGCAAGGCGCGAAGCCACACGAACCCGCCGTCCATTCTTGAGGCGGTAGTGTGCTCCATATGGCGGATCCGGCGCCTTTGGTTTTCGCATACCAAATGCGAAAACTGGATTATTGGGTCGGTTCTTTGGTTCACCTTGTAAAAGAACAGTGATGTCCACTCCTCCCTTGCACGGATGCTCAATGCAGATTGCCGGTAGGTTGAATGGAGTAGCTCGGCGGAAGCAGGTCGAGTCGGAAAGAGAAACAAGAAGGATTTGATCTCTTGGACTTCCCGTCAAACTTCCATCTTAGTCGTTTTTGCATCCATCCTCAAACTACTCCTGTCTTCTCGAACCAGCCCAGGTTGAGCCTTGCCATCTCCTGCACAACTAAACTCGAAATCTCCTGGCCGGCCCCGCTCTCCAGGTCAAGAATGTTGAAGAAGATGGTATTAGGGCAACGAATAGTATTTAAGCTAATTTTAGCCAACTTACCGGCCCACGGGATACCAACGATGCATTTGTATCTTCACTTTGTACCACAGAAACATAGAATGAATCTCTTAATAGATGCCCGGGATCAAACTGTACTGAACACGACCCTTGATGGCCTTCCATTGCTCACCGTACTAGAACTCAATTAGTTAGATACTGGTAGGAAAATATGTAGCGACTTACCCGCCCAGACAGATATTGATCGAGGACAGGAACGCCCCGAGAAGCAAAGTCGTAGAAGAAGAACGAAAAGACTGCGAGTCCCCAAGGCCATCCTGCAGCAGTAGCGGCGTATGCAGCCCGCCAAATCGTGTACCCGCCATAGTTGATGTGTCTAGCGAGGGAGAATAATCCATTCGCGTATGGTTTTCCCTTGTTGGCAGGGTCCTTCTTGAACCTCGTGCGTTGCAGTTCCGAGACCAGCTCCGTCATGATACCGACCAAGTAGAGTCCGGTACTTAGAAGTAACCATGGAGACTGGTATGCATCCGCTAAAGACGTCCAAGCCGGCACTTGCGAGGTCACGGCCCAGAGCGAGAAGATGGTGTTCAGAGAGTTGAAGATGGTGTTGAACACTGGGATGGTGATTGCTGACACTGGCGGCATCTCCTGCTCTGAGATGACGACAAGGTGGAAGATTTGTTTCAGGCTGCTGCCCAAAGCCATCAACGAAATAGCACCATAGTAAGGCTGCAGCTGGGTGGTTGCGGCGTTGACGACGAGACCACGCTCTACTGAGCGTCCACCGAGAAACTCGACGAAATTGGAGGCCCAGCCGCGCTTGAGAAGGCCGTATTGCAAGAAAACATCGGCGGCGCGGAGTCCGACGAAGATGGATGTGCCGAGAAGATTCAGATTCTTGTTGCGAGACACGTTATCGCGGAGTGGTTTCGCCATGGTGGTCTTCTGAAAGCAGGTGTTTAGGCTGATTGATTGTTAATGGGGGCGCTGAACAATTGCAATCCATCCTTAACTATGGACTTGTGTGCAGCTAATATGTCCAGATCCCGGCCTTTCTCGGACTCCGAGGATGGCTGCCATGCCCGCTCCCACTGCTCAGTCAGCATCTCCTCGTTGCACATCGAGAGAACCACTTTGTTTGTCAGTGGGTTAAACCCAAAGAGTTCCCCATCGAGTGACGTGTAGACGCGTCACGCAAGAGCCGAACACCGAGCGAGTGGACGTCTGCGCGGGGAAACCCAAAGTGCGACTTCAAGGCCTTGTCCGCGGAGTCTTGGCGTTCTCCGATCGTCTTAGCGCCATGTTTGCCCCGAATCTTGGCCCCTGTCGAGAAAGTCTTGGCGTTTTCCGAAATCCCGACTCGTGATGCCCGTGATTGGGTGCCCTTCGGTAGGACCGACGCCGTTGACGCCACCATCTGTCAAGAATGATCTCATGTGTGAAGGGGAGGAGGATATAACAGCAGCGAACATCTTCAAGAAATGGAAATTGAAATCACCAAACGGTTCCATCACCACAGTCCATCATCTACTCACTACAAACAATCCAACCAACTTACCAAACAATCCAACCAACTCACCAAACAATCATGTCGAAGCTCATCACGGTCTTCGGCGCCACCGGCGTCCAGGGTGGTTCCGTCATTCGAGCCATTCTCAACGATGCTGCTCTCTCCAAGGAGTTTAAGATACGCGGCGTCACCCGCGACCCCTCAAAGCCCGCCGCGAAGGATCTCGAAGCCAAGGGTGTTGAGGTTGTATCTGTATGCATCACCGTCACCCTTTTACGCTTGTCCCATGACTAACATACTGCCTAGGCGGATATATCCTCTGCTGAACAGGTTGCCCCCGCCGTCAAGGACGCCCACACCGTCTTCCTCATCACCAACTTCTGGGAGAAGATGTCCGAGGATATCGAGGTCGCCCAGGGCAAGGCCGTGACCGACGCCAGCAAGGCCGCGGGCGTGAAGCACCTGATATTCTCGTCGCTGCTCAACACGACCGAAGCCAGCGATGGCCGCCTGCCTAACATCTCTCATTTCGTCGGCAAGTCTAGGATCGAGCAGTACATCCGAGATAGCGGTGTTCCCGCCACCTTTGTGCTGCCCGGTCTCTACATGTCGAACATGTTCACCATGATCCAGAAGGGAGACGAGGGAGCGTACACCCTGGCTTTCCCTGTGTCTGGAGAGAAGGCCCAGGTCCCGCTCTTTGACGCTGCTAGTGACACTGGTAAGAAAAATAAGGAAACCCTGTAATTTATGTCCGTCGAGCTAATTATTCTTTCTAGGCAAATTCGTCAAGGCTGCAATCCAGAACTACCCTAGCTACCTCGGCAAGCGCATCTACGCCGCCACAGAGTACTACACGCCCGCGCGCATCGCCCACGAGTTTTCGGAAGTCATAGGAGGCCCAGCTTCGTTTGTGCAAATCCCCGCCGAGACGTTCAAGTCGTTCCTGCCAGCCCCCATCGCACAGGAAATGCTGGAGAACATTCTTCTCCTGGAGGATCCCGGATACTACGCGGGAGCTGACTTGACGGAGAGCTTGGCGCTCCTCGACGAGGCACCTACCAGCTGGAAGTCGTTTGCGGCGAAATACAAGGAGAAGTGGCTTTGAGGGAGTGTCGGCAATTAGCAGGGTCTGGGACTTTTAAGTACTCTGGGTTCTTCCTGCCACACACCTAGTAGGGATAAAAAGCATAATTAAAATGACATTCCCAACCTTAAATTATCGGGTATTTATCTTCCTGCGCGGAAACATCGGCCTGGAGTAACGAGGCTGTCTCAATAAGCCGCCCTCACGTATAAACCAAACGTCTCCGTAGCCACAGGTAAATCACTCAAAACACATGCGGACAAGGTGGTGACAGTCCGTTGGACATGATCGTTTTCGCGTAAGCATGCGAATATCGTCCCCACCCACGGAGAGTTTTCGCATCCGACCAGGCGAAAATAATCCTTGGCTTCGGCTCGTAAATCCTCACGCTGACTCCGCACTCCGCCTTCTGTCATTCCCGGGCGTTCCGGACCACGGCCTGAACAAACAAATGAAGCAGCACGCATTCTCCAGTGGACTGAACTAACATGCTATAGAAAGCCTGACGAAAGCATCGCCACTTATTCTCACGACGATTCAGTGACCAGGGATCCAGTGTCGAAGACGCAGTGACGGCGTCCGAGAGGTCCGGGCGATAGACAAATAGCCAAGCGAGCTGCCTTGCCTCTCTCCCCGGGACTCCTCCGTCACGCGCCAGCCTTCATTCATCTGCAGTTCCTCGCCCTCTGAGATGCTTTTCCACGTCATGAAGTCCCAAACACCCCACGCTGAGAGCTCCGACACCGCAGCCCTCTCCCGTCGGGCGAGGAAGCCGCATCGCAAGTCCCGGGCCGGGTGTCTCGGCTGCAAGCGACGCAAAGTCAAGGTGGCCTCTTCACTGCTTTTCATTTTTCTCGCCCAAAATACTGACCCGACTCAGTGCGACGAGGAGAAGCCCGCGTGCGCAAACTGTATCCGCTTCGATATCCCCTGTAGCTTCTTGCCGCTGCATGCACCTGGCGAGGAGCCGTCGCTGCAAACGTCGGGAAACGTGGGTGTCCACCATAATGAAGCTCCTTTTTCAGCACCGCGGAGAGGCCCGGGACGGCCGCGCAAGGACTGGGCGTCTCTGGCGAAGCCGCTCGTGCAAGCGATGGAGAGGTTTGATATAAGATACTCGTCTCCGACTCTCTTGGACACCGGGCCGTGCTCGTTAAATATCACCGATGCTGAGCTGCTGCTTCATTATACGACACAAACAGCTGCGACGCTTCACGACTCCGACGACCTCAGCACTGACATCGCTATGTTCTGGGCGCGAAACGTCCCGCAAATGGGTCTCGCGTATCCTTCTGTATTGCAAATCTCGTGCGCTTTATCCGGGTATCACAGAGCCCATTTGGAACCAGCCCACAGCGACACACGCGCCCATTACCTCTCCGTCGCTCGACACTACGCAGAAACAGGTCTGAGTGAGCTCTACAAAACCCACCCAACCATCAACGAATCCAACTGCGGCGCCCTCTACGTGGCAGCGATGCTCCTCTGTTATTGCGCTTTCGCCGCCGGGCCGACCGGGACCAACGATTTGCTCATCTGCAATGCCGGCGACGGGGCCTCTCCGTTCTGGCTGCCGAGAATCCAAGGCGTCCGGCTGATCCGGCAGATGATCGAGCCAGCGACCCTTTTCACCGGACTTACGGCCCCCCTGGGAAGTCCCCCAGACAACGGCCACGATCGGAGGCCGATGAACCTTTTCGATGAGATTCTTCGAGCTGGCTGGGTTGAGCCGTTGGACCGATTACGGAAGTGGATTGCGTCGCACGACTCGCCCAACACTCTTATCTATAGACAAGCCCTTGCGTCCCTGTCCACCGTATATGAGACAAATTACGGCATCGGCACTAGAATACACGAGGGGTATCCAGACGACCGGCCTGTCTTGGGATGGCTGTACCGCTTGCCAGAACTCTTTGTCGCCCATTTACAGCGAAAAGAGCCCCAGGCATTATTGATTTTGGCTCATTACGTCCCTCTGCTGATGACGCTCAGGGGATGCTGGTTTCTAGATGTTTGGCCGAAGCATCTCCTGGCCTCAATACGGAGTATGTTAAGTCCAGACTTGATAAGCTGGTTAGAGTGGCCACTCGATGTGTGCCATAGGGAGATGTCCATCTCGGAGTCATAGAACTACCTGGGTGGATGTACGATACGGATAGGTCATGGGCAATAGCGAGCTGTATTATCTCATTTCGATGGTATTTGGGTTAGCACGTTTGGTGATCTTTTCCATCTCATATCAAAATTTGCTTCTCAGGCCCCATCAATAGTCAGCCGTTTTCCAGATTTGTGGACTTCGAAATGCTGCTATGTAGGTCCAAGATATCGTCGTTCAATTTACTCTTGTGGCATATTGATTTATGGAGCATCTTGCTTCTTTCAGTCTACCTTTTTATTTACCATATACCTTCGAATCAAATCGCCAACCAGTCTTTAAACTGTTTAACCTTTCTCTAACGTCTTCTTTGTTACAGCGTTTTTTATTACATGGCTGAATTATGCCGACTAGGTTGAGTGAATAGTTGATGACGTGATTATGCATCGCTAACTAAAAAGGGAGTCTCCCGGACAGAGGTTAAAATTACAGTGAACCCCAGACGAAATAAGCATCAGTCAAGTTACGTTGGGAGCTAGATGAAAATAGAGGAGTCTACTCTGCATAGGCTAAAATTGCAGTGAACGTGGTGGGGCTTGGCACTGTCAGTGTGGCACAGCAGGTGCCAGATAAAAATAGAGGAGTCTGCTCTGTATAGGCTATAATTGCAGTGAAGATTTTAAACATTTCGCAATCTTATTGTCTTGGCTTGGATAAGGAAAAGTCGAAGCGATTAGATTGCTCCTTGTCAGTCCTTCCTTTTTAGTTAGGCAATGTTTCTCATCATACTCTTCCATTCCGAAGCACTTCATCCCATATGTATCAAGTATTTAGTAACGCCAACTGGACCACGATTCTCCAGGATGGAAAACCTGTTTTTGTTTCACGTCGCCTGGATATGTCTTGTTGAATTACTATCTTCTTGGCTTGAAAAACGTGGCCTCTTCGACTACATCTGCAGACCGAATCCTTTTCGGCATGTGGCCGACGGAGGATAGAGAAACCCAACTCTCAGGTCTGCTCACCGTCGCCGGGAACCATATGACAAAGGTTACCATGACAGCCAGTATCAGTACTGAATCAAAGGCATACAAGGGCCATTCATGTAATACAAGATATCCCCGGTCTCCCAAACTAAACTCAATGATTCGGAAAATACACCGCGTCATTATCAGCGTGCTCACTGCGTACAACATCCGAAGGCCTTGTTGCCACTTCACTGTCGTGGGAATAGCCGACGCTCTCTGACCATGTAGTAGTTTCCGGTGTAAGATGATTGCCGTTGGCCAAAAGAGACCAAAGATAGTGGCATGAAGTACAAGACCAACAATGCCAAGAATTTGGCCGAGCTTTACATGCTCTCTCTGTACCAATAGTCCCACCGCAATGCCTTGGACCGCCAATGAAAGCAAGTTTCCGGAGAGAAGTGACACCGTCAACTTGTTGACTTGCACAAGAGAGTACTTTTCTCCGTTGGTATTGCGGATGACTCGGTCTAAAGTCAGGCATATTGACGCAGTGAATAATAGAGGGGCCAAGAAAATGGTGCTCTGCTGTATGACAAACAATGTCAAGACTCCAGTATTGTTTTGGGCGGCTGCTCGGCAAGCATACCCGAGAGTCTGTACTGTTACGGTGGTCAGCATTGGACGTAGCCAAAAATGGAGGGATGACGTACAAAAGCCCCCGGATGCGAGGGGAATACAAAACCAAGCCCGGGTCTTCCAGATGCGCCAAGCATTGGCTAAAGTAACAACGAAGAAGGCTGCACAGAAGACTCCAGCCGCCGCAGCTGAGGGCATGAGCTCCCACAAGTGATACTTGTCACTATGGGGTTCAACCTTAGCCATAGGTTGAAAGCCCTGGGTAGCTGAGAAAAGTAGGTGATTAAAGAAGCAGGTAACGTAACGTCGGAAATTTGCAACGACGTGACGAAGACAAAGAGTCAAGGACAGAAAAGACAGCAGGGAGAACAGATCAAGGGTCGTCATCGGGCTTGGTCGACTAATGGGGCGTAAATTGACTGTGGCAGGTAATAATTGAAGATTCTAGGCTAAGAGGGAAGTTTCGTTACTTTTAATCAGAACCCAGAGCAAATCAGCCTTGGCGTGCTGGGCAGAATGCCTCGCTCGCACTCGGTCCTAACCCCTGACGCGTACCTGAGAAGGAGACGGGCTAATCGTGACTATTTAAGTACGACGCAACCCGGACGGGCAAATCCAAACCAATCAGCATCCCTGAAGTGGCCGCGTATAACACCATTTCCCGGATACGCGTGTCTAGGCCGGATGGTCCGGGACGGTTCAGATGCAGCAAACCGGTGAATCCGAATGCGAGCAAATAAGCTTAACCCAAGTACGCGGACAATACAGACTTATAATTGCGAGGTCCCACATGCAAACCCACAATCCGAGTGCACTCGTTCCCGCTCGTACTTGAGACGTTGAGGAGGTTTCAGTTTGGTCTGGTCCAGACCCATCAGGTGTCGGTGTCGAGCATTGGACAGTTCGATGATCCATGATGGATGTTCCCGCCAGCCCAATCCCTTACCGTCAATTATGCAAAGTTGGAAAGCTCGACGGCTCAAACCTGGGTGCTTCGTACATGGATATAATCAGTTTGCAGGACGCATTCAGACGTTCAAATTTTAGATCAGTCCTGAACCGCACAACTTCAGCCCCAATCGTGCCTTAAATCTATTTATGTGGTAATTAGTCTGCCGTCGGATGGCTTGGAAAGAGATTCAATTCAAAGCGCCGGCGCTACCACCTCGGAACCAAACTGGCGGAGTTGGGGATATTTCACTGCAACTTTAGCCTCAGCAGAGAAGGCTCCCTGGACTATTTTTAACCCGTCAGAAAAGTTGGTGCACATGGGGCCGAGCCAGTCCATCCAATCATGTGTTTTGGTTCCAGTGCACTGCAATTCTAGCCTCCACAGGGGACACTCCCCGAATTATTTTGGCCTGCCAGGAAAGCTGAGACACTTAGTATTCAGCTCATCAGCAAAAGTCCTTAGGTTTGTATAGCGGCTGGGGGCTTCTATTCTACCTCTGGGGACAACATTATTAAAATCTTGACACAGGTTTCGAGAGATCAAGGTACAACTGAGAGCATAAGTTTGAAGCCAGTCGCTGCCGTAACTTCTCGTTACCTTTCGATTGCAACCAACTTGGTGGTTTTGATGTTACTATGAGCTTTTAGCAATGGTCAGCGCTGCTACGAGGCTTTCGCGGAGGTTTGCGCATGTGAACTACACAAACTCTGGAACAGAACTCTAGATCAATGCCTCTATCAGTATCTCTAATTTACTACTCCAAAGTTTTACACAGAGTCGATAATATGATGGCTGCTGGTGAAGCTGGCAATCTAATAGTCGTAAGGGAGGAAATTTATTCGAGTTAGTCAATACCCATTGGCCATTGTAAGAATACCGCTTCAGAGATGTGTGCCATCAAAAACAGTATAAATTGAGAGCATTCATCCGAAATATAATGATTACTTGCGGGGAAAATATCAAGTAGCTACAATCATGGGTAAGATGGAATCCTTAAGTCAAGTCTTTTGCTCTAGCATAGTTGTATAATCTGAACGAGTGAGTAAAGGCTCAAGATGATGAAGGACATGTCGTATAGGAATGAAGTTATTGCGTCGCAGTTTGGGTTAATGAGAGGCAGATTGTAAATAGACAGACATAGTGAAGTAAGGTAAGGTGAGTATGAGCAAGTAGGCATATCCCCCATCTAGCAAAAGGTCGATATTAGATTCTGCTCTCATGTACGTTGAGGTATACCTACAACTAGTGGGTTGGAGGTCAGGCTATAGACTACTGAGGGAACAGTGTTGTGCCACCTAGATAATGCAACCCATACCCAATGATGGATGAAGTTCTTAACTGATCTTCTGACTGAGACGCCCGCTAAATGATGCCACGAAAGGAAAGACAATAAAAACCCCCCGTCGTCAGTCACAGTATCTAAATCGACCAGAATGTTCAAATTGGAATCCGTGACTGTATCTTGAACTCATCTGCTCATCGAAAGGCGACGCGTTGGTTCCACGATATCGGGACTTGGTAGTCTTGATGACTTTACTGCTCTTCGGCGCAAAGTTAAATCCCCCTTTAGCCAGCCATATCTACGCTCATGACAATACATACAATAGTTTGCTTGAGGGGCCTTGGCTTTGGGGCCTCGGAGGCGCTTGCTTCCCTCCTCCATCTTCAGTACACAGTTGTGCCGTCTGTTGATAGCTTCTTGCTTGCTCATCGCTTGAGTAAACAGATGGGAGAAGCGCCAATCCTCCGGCCTGAACCAGGAAGAGTTGCGAGGAGCGGCTCGTTATGAGAATTTATTCTGTTTCGAGCCGTCGACTTCAACGACCAGCAACAGGTTGACCTGCTTGTACTCCCGAGTCTTCAGCTTCATCCGTAACCTATATCTCGACGTGGGGGTTGATGGTGAAGGTACTGAGTGACACTGCTAACTTCACCTGGGATCTGGTGTCTGGAAGCTCAAAGAGACCGACTATTGAGTGGAACTCAACACGATCGAGACTGCCGCGCACTGCGCTGACATTGCTGCGGGGGGTTTGCTGAGCGAGACGGCAACTTCAGCCAAACCACTCCTCACCAGTGCCTTTTACGGGACAATCTGGCGTTACGATTTCCTCTCAGTGTCGCCATACATCTCCGTTCTCCTTGAGTTGATGGCCTTATGACTTTGCAGGTGCTCTACATCAATTCACGAACGACTGTGGATCACCAAAGTGCAACAGCAAGGAGTAGTTGACATCATTAACTATAATACACTAATTTGGCCGCGACATTTGTCGACAGGCATTTTCATAAAGCTGGTCCGTACTCCGATCATCCCTTAAATCCAAGGCATAGCTCTCCACGTCTATCCTGGTGGTGACCCTAATCTCATCATAGTCGTTCTCGCCCTGCTGATGCATAGTCGCCACCGATGTCTTCGTGACGACAGCGCTAGACTTGCCGCCGTCCTCGACGTGAAGCGCCCCCGGCTTAGTGGTGGGGGGGCCTCTCCTGTTGACCCTGCGCGTTTGACTCCGCGAAGGGTCCACGAATTCTTCCGTGTTGAGATTCGTGAGCGAGCCGGAATTGCTGTTTCCGCGATGTTGTACAAATTTGACCAGTTCGCCCAGCACGGCGAACTCGAGCTTGAGCTTGACCGAGTAGATGACGACCTTGACTCCCTGCTGCCAGACAAAGTGGCCCTTGTATTCGAGGGCAAGAAGCGCGATATCCATGCCGACGATGAGGATATTGATCCAGCAGAGGTGCCACATGAAGCGTCGCTTGCTTCCCAGCGACGTCCGGAGGATATCGACCGTTTTCCAGATGTATAATCCCGAGATGATGAGCTCCTGTAGACAGAAACACGTCATCTGCACCCTCTCCATGATACTATAAGCATTTTGGAAGCCGCCCTTGCTTGGATTCGGCGCGTAGACGGATCCGTAGTGTACAATGGTGATGGATGTGTGCCACACGACGCCGTTGAAGATGATCATGCATAACACGCCGCGCAGGATCGTCGGGTCATTGAGGACCAGGTGCAGTCGCGAGTATAAAACGACGGACTGGCCGGTGACCAGGAGAACCCATCCGACGGCTTCGATGGCCAGGGCAATCCAGATGCTGGTGAGGGCGAAGTAGTCGAGGATGCGCCCAACGCAGTAGGGGATGACGCCAAACGTGGCGAGCGAGATGCTCCAGAAGTAGAAGCCCTGGCGGCGCTTGAAGGTCAGCAAGATGAGGCCGAGGAGCTCAAAGGCATTGTACAGGGCCAAGGTGGCGCAGAGCTGTGCGAAGCCAGTCAGTATTGTCAGCCCGTCGCAACCAACAAGGAGAAGCCTACAATGACCAGGACGGACGAGGGCGAGTAGTAGTGCCTCGTGTCCTCGGTGGTGTTCGGCTGCGGCATGTCTCCTGGAGGCAGAGGCCCCCGCGTTGAAGGGCCGTCGTCAACGGGGCTGAGGTGACGATGGGGGAGTCACGATATCGAGGTGAAGGTGAAGCATGGCGGGAGAGGTGGAACGGGGATGTTTTGGGACGAGGTCTTGCGTGGCGGTGGGGGCACATCAGGGAAGATAAATGACGAGCTTTACTTAGAAATACAGGGAGAAGAAAGCAACCCTGAGGGAAATTCAGAGACAGAGTGGACTCCTGATCTGCCGCGTTAGTCGCAAGCAGGACGCCGGGACTTGTTTACACGGGGGGGGGGGCCAAGGGGGCGTCTTCGTTTCTGGGGAATGCGGGGGAGGAAACGGAAGGACAGGAAATCGTCAGACACGAACGAGTCAGTCGCGGAAGCCGCCTGAACTGTTGTCAGCCAGTGCATCTCAGCCGTAGTAGGCCACGGTCCTTGCTCGTCTCATCAAACTAAGACGCGCATCGCCATGGGTGTCGTCGCCGGGAACAAATCGGGCCGCGTCCACGACGCCATCGCGCGAACACTAGCAAAGCTTCCTTGCCCTGGCCCCGGACCGGCGGCACAGGAATGAGACAAAATGCGTGCTCGGGAGGGACATTCGCCGTGTGGTATTTCAATCTTTCCCATTGTTCTGCAGGGCCGTTGGGGGAAGTTTGTATATAGAGCTGATGCGCTTTCTTGACACGCGTCCAGGCTTATTAACGCCACCGCCATGTGCTCTTTGTTCTCGGCTTCTTCTATTCTAGCCAGCCACGGCGTCCTTTATTTTGACTACGGTACACGGAACCTGTCCATCCCCGTACCCAGACTAATGGTTCAGGGTAATGTTGTATCCCGGCGGTGTGGCAATCCCGTCGTACGAATAAGCAATCATCACACTCGCCCAACGTCACTCACGACGCCAGTGCGAGAAGTCAGCCCACTATTTCCATGGGCATTGGCTGGTATTTCAGGCCGTTTCGCCGGGTTCCGCTTGCCCGTCACGCACTGCGGATTTGTTGCCGTCGATTGGCATAATCTGCTGTTCCTGCTATTTACTCTCCTGTTCCAGTTCCAGACGCTGTAATGCTGTCTGGAGTTGTGCTGGACGAACATCTCCAGAGGATTGGACACATCATTGACACATGGCTACTCCGTGATTACTCTACTCGTGTCGTGTCAGCTCACTCTTCGACAGCTCATTATCGCCGACCACACCAAGATCACCGGCATATCCCTGTCGTCGCCGTCCAAGGTGGACTGCGCTTTGTTCAGGCCAGGGATTCCTTTTCTGACATCGTGGAGCGCACAGTCCAGCCCGCCGACGCCGTCTCTCAATTACCGCTTCCGTGTCCCTGATGCATCCGCTGTGGTTCAAAACGCCCCGCTGTTGACCGCTCTGATGGATTCGGATTCAGATCTTCACGCACAGAAACGAAGACATGGATACTGTCACCGGTTTCAATAGCTTTTGATAGTCTTGAGAGAGAAATGAGTTAAATGGTGCTAAAGAAAGCCCGTTTCTTGGAGCAGGGTCGAGCTTGAGCGATATTTTTCAGCACGGCCGTGTGTACATCAGGAACCCCAACATGAGCGCTTTATTGCACTCATGAACGCCTCTCTATAGCTTGGTTATTGTCAGATGCAAATTGAAGATTCTTTTCGTGTCTATATATCTGCTCGGTTTCATTATCCACTGATTATAGCCAAGCCAGAGTATCAGATTCTTCCATGCAGAAATCACCGAGTCATTCAAGCCTGTCATTGTACCGCCCCAGACCATCAAGCGTTGCGATGTTACCCTATATCTAAGCTCATTCAAAACATTACCTCAGTGACGGCCTCAGACATGCAACCCCCAAGCCACGGATCATCACGAATACGACAGCAGATATCGAAATCTAGCATCTACCTGCTGTCTCGCCTTAGTCACTGCATGCCACACGGCAGAGACAGATCCCCACACGCAGACATTAGATGATTACCTATCCTGTCATTTATTCTCAAGACCGCCAATCACCAATGTTTCGAGGACACCACAACAGAGTCAGCAGCTTATGCAAGTCAGCTTCTTCAGATCGGACACCATTCTCGGGAGTGAGATCCAAGATCAATCTTCCATATGTGACGATGACACATGTATGTTCGCGCTAGCAGCTGCATGCATATGCCGTCGCCAAAGTCGAGGCTCCGAGATCCGAAGCTTTGTTTTCGTATATCGCACTTCGGAGATCTGAGCAATGCCGGGATCCATTGGGCCAGGGCCACATATGGCCAAGCAACAACATTTTCTCCACATCATCTTGGCATCAAAGTTAAAAACTGGCGAGGCTTTGAGAACAAATTCGGGTGACTGTGGCTACGGGACCCGAAACAGTGCTGAAGAGAAAGTTTGGGGGGTTTGATTATCATGCATGCGCTCTATAAAGTGACGGTCGTGACGCTGAATAGAGAATATTGGTTATTGTGATCTATATCTTACTACGATCTTCACCGGACCGAATTATACATTATGGTTAACGTTGCTGTTGTAGGCGGTACAGGCCATGTTGGCAAAACCGTAGTCGAAGTCCTGCACGAAGACCCCGGGCATTCAGTGATTATCCTTAGCCGTAAGGTACAGTCTACCCGAGCATCCCGCAACACTTCGAAGCGTTTTCTAACAAGATTTTAACAATCAGGAAGCCGCTACACCAGAACGTGGCGCGCCACTTGTTGCCGTGGACTATACCGACATCGAGTCCTTGAAGACAGCCCTTAAACAGCACAAGATTTACAGTCATCTCGTGTCTTGGAATTCACGAACAGGCCACTGCCGATGTGCAAAGCAACATTATTAAGGCTGCCGAAAAAGCTTCTACAACGAAACGCTTCATCCCGAGCAACTGGGGCATCCCTTACAACCCAGCGTGCGTGATACCTATGATACGTCTAAATAAGCGATCACATGCTAAATAACATTAGGTTCGATACAATCACGCCTTGGGCCCCGTTCCAAAACCAAGGCCCGACTGAACTACGTCAAACTGGCCTCGAATGGACCGAGATCTTGCCGGGTTATTTCCTCGACTATTGGGGCATGCCTCGCATCAAGTGCCACATGACTACGATGCTTCCGGCTATCGATATCGCTAACAAGATCGCCGGCATCCCCGGCACTGGAAATAAAGTCATTTCGTTCACATATATGTTCGATGTGGCCAAGATAATCTCTCACATGCTGGAGCTGGATATATGGGACGAGGCTACCTATATCGTCGGGGACAAACTCACATGGAACCAATTCCTTCGTCTTGCTGAAGAGGCTCGAGGTATGTTTAGTAACCTCTTATTCCTCTGCAATCGACGCTTACATGATGCAGGCTCCAAGTTTGAAGTTCAATACGGCAGCGAGGAACAACTCAGCCGTTTCTAGATCACCGAGTTGCCAAACCACGACGGCGTACCTTTTCTTCCCTAAGGAACATTTGCAGTTTTTGTATGCTGCGCTTGGGAGCTTGATGGCCAAGGGCTACTTCGACCTTCCGATTGAGAAGGTTATTAACCAGCGGTCTCCAGATGTGAAAATGCTCACCGTTTCTGAGATGCTTGACGACACGTGGAAGGGCAAGTAAAGGTCGTCATGGCTTGAGGCTTTGCTTGCAAGAGCATGGTAAGGTGACGCGTTCCGGTCATGTTTCGTGGGGCCAGGACCAATTGACCCGCTAGCAGAACAACACCAAATGAGATATCCTTCATAGCAGATCTAGACTACATTATTAGAGAATAGAGGCGTCTTCATCAAGCATATTTCTCATTGAAAGTCTTAGGGCAGGCATTTAGTGGCCGGTGACCAATTGTTCAACTTCTTGCCCGGCCATACGGGGGCCACCTCTGGTCAATCACCCACGCAAAGGCCTACAAATAATATTTCTCTCGCAAATTAAGTCGGTGGTATAATATACGCAGAATTCTAAATGGCGAAGCATTAAGACGCTGATATTCGAAGGCTCCATTCTCAAATCGCCCTCCAACGCTTACTCGGGGGTGCGGGAGAAAGAAAAGCCGACAATGGGCATATCCGCTGACTCGTTCTACTATTAGTAGTGAGAAGACAACTCTCTTTCATGATAATCAATCTCATCACCTAGTGCTAGCAACCACTATTTTCCTACCGCATCACCATGTCAATGCCACCGCGTGGCCAATACACGACAACCACACACATCCCACCCATCGAAATCGGCTCCTTCGTGGCCCTTCCCTCTGCGAGCAGCGAGTTCATCGGCAGCGCCAGCGGCGTCTTCTTCGCCGATACCGTCTTCCGCGCCTTTTCCAGGGTCACCGCCGCCGAACGACCAGATGTGAGGGTCGATGGTCCAGATCCAGGCTCCGCGCACACTTATCTGGTTGCCCCTGAAACCCACGATGGCGCTGAGCCAGTGGGTGATGAGCAAGCGGGTGCACCAGCTCCAAGTCCGAGATCTGATACTAGATCTTATGGCGTAGATGCCGCAGCTTTAGGTGTTGCCCCTCCGCCGGATGTGGCACAGAAGCTCATAGAGACGTTCTTTCGACACTGGCACCCTTTCTTCCCCTTCCTGCATGGGCCGACCTTTCTAGCACAAATCGACCACTTCTACGACGGGGATCCGGCCTCAGACTTGGCGCCTAATACTCAGCCCACCTGGAAACTGTGTCGAGCCGTGACGTTCCAGTGCATATTCAACATTGCCGCCTCGACATCTGGTCATGTTCTGGATCCAGCCTGTCGTATCCAGCCCATTTCGACCTTCACATCTCTAATCGGCCCTATCCTATCCAATTATGACGTTGCTTCCTTGCAAGCCCTCCTCGCCGCTGAGCTATATCTAATCACCACCATGTCGCTCCGAGCAGCTTCGACAATCCAAGGAGCCCTGGCCCGATCCGTGTACAACTCGGGCTTTCACCGATGTCCGTCGCGATATCTTCAACTTCCCCCTGGCACGGCTGGCATTCGCAAACGTATCTTCTGGTGTGCGTACGTGCTGGATCGCTATATTGGCCAGGCGTTGGGTCACCCGTTTAGTATCCAGGACGCGGATATAGACGTTTGCATCCCTGGAATGACTGAGCTACACAGACCAGTCAACGCGAGAGAACACGCTGCCTCACAGTCGGCCTTGAACCAGCAAGTGCTCAACCACTTGCCAATAAACCATCTAGAGTCTGGTTACCCAAGCGCAAATCCTGCAGTTCGATCAGGTCCAAGAAAGGACGCCTTGACAGCCTACGATAGCCTCTCCGCCCAAAGCCCCGCCCAACACTACACGGCCGCTGGAAAAGAAGCAAGAGAGTTGATTCTGAGCCACCTAGCCACGTACTCACGTCTGCTTGGAGAGGTCGTCCATCTATTTCACAGATCAATACACAGTCGCAATATCAACCCCGAGAGCATCCGAGAGATCACCTACCGAGTCCACTGCTGGTGGAACGGCCTCCCTCCTGCATTCCAGGACGAGTCTTCAGACCATCAGCCGTCGCATTCGGTCTTCTTCAACATGCAACACAACTACTTGATCTTGTTGATCCACCGCCCTTTTCTCTCGCTCCCGCCAGATCGCCAAGATTTCCAATCAAGCGTACAGGTGGCCCTAAGCGCAAGTCGAAGCATAATTGTGAAGCTACAGCGACATACGGATAATCCATTTCTGATGGCTTGGCCGGCGACACTGTCGGCCGTATGGATGGCGGGCTTGGTGATTGCCTTTGCCAGCTTATTGGAACTGTACCCGAACGCAAAAGCTAATTCGTATGTTGCTTTCAAAGTTAATTCCTTCCGCTTCTTGAAGTTATATCAGTCTCATTGGTCTGACCACAACTAATCCATGTCTAGAGATCTCGGTCATTGCCTTGTAGTCCTAGAAAATATGGCATCTCGATGGACAAGCGCACGTCACTGCCACGGAGCCCTCAAATCACTCCTTCAACGACTGAATACTCGTTTCGGCCCAGGCCCAGTCGATTTAGGTCTCTCTGTGTTTCCTCCAAGGCTTTCAGGGCAATTCACAACCCAGCCGACAGACGCGGAGACATCTCAACCTGAAGGACGAGGTCCCAAAAGGCAAAGACAGTACAACGATGCAAGGTCATGGACACTCCAGAACATGCCTTCAAACAGCGCGACTGATGCCAATCCTTTCGAGGCAGAGGACTGGATGCCCGTCATGGAATACACGGGTCCCGATTTCGGATTCGACACGGCCCGTATTGACAGTCAGGATCTTTTCAGCGGCGCCCAAGACATTGAATTGGGTAGTCTCTTTAACAACATTGGTTGGGACTCTAATTTCCAGGGGCCTGGGAACTTTGGCGTGTAGATTTTGATCATAGTGGTTAGCAGTAACTGCGAGATTATCTCCGAGTCCCGTCCATCTTGGAGCTTGACTTCTGAACTATCATGCATCGAGCGTTGCTATGTTGGCGAAATATTCTCTCGTAGCTCTTAGAAAGAAAGACGCCAACATTTTACCATAGATACTGATCTTGGAAGTCTTGAGAAAGCCTTAATCTCTTTCGGGAGTTTTGGGGTCCATCTCTTGAGTATAAGCCATCGCCTGAATCCTGGCGTCTGTTGTGCAATCCTGATGTGTGGCTAAGGGATGACTGAACACCACCCTCCTGGTAAAATTCCACGTTGGGGCTTGACGGCTCAAACATGGCAATTGATGTGGGAGGTGTTGATGGGCCAGAAAGGCCTGTCTCCTGGAAGCTGCGATGATGCAGCAAGTCTGATTCCCGCGATGAACTGCCCGTTGTGACAGACTCATATCTCGGAGATGCGCCCTCGGGTGGTTTAGATGCACCTTTGACCTCTCTAGCCCATTTGTCAACATCGCGTGCAGACCGTAATGGGAAGTCGTCCCACTGCGTGACCGTTGAAGACTTGTCTGGTCCAGTACGGCTGGGAGAGCAGCTTTCCGGCAAAATATCGTCTTGTTTGAATGCGCTTTCAACCGCATCTTTGGACGTGGTCATCCAGAGACGCACCAGAGCTGTCTCGGTCTCTCGTAGTCGGTGCTCGAGGGCTTCAGTGTAGCCTTTGGCCGGGCCACTACATGCGTGTCAGAGCGAGCTATAGCACTGATTTTCGGCATCCAGTAGAAAAGAAATGCATTGGATGATTCCTTGACCGTGGATTAATCTTACCGTTTTCGTAATGCCGGCCAGATACATGGTCTGTCGAGCGTGCTACACCTGGAACAGACAGGTCTTAAAAACAAGCCGTCAGCGAAGTTAGTAAAAGAGGTGAGACTATTAGTACCTGGTTTCGTCACACTGTAATAAGCGTTATTGAAGAAATTGACTGAGATTTCGTGATTACTGACGACTCACCTTTTGTTTGCGCTCACGACACCCATTGCACGCGGCACGACCGCGGACCGAAGCCATCCGCCCACGGACCGAAGCCATGCGCTCACGACTCACAGGACACGGCTAAATCGACAAGATGGATGCAAACTTCTTTCTGCCGACGGACTTGCGCGGAGAGCGTTACTGAGCGGAACATCGGCTGAATCAAAGACGAAGCCGACAGCGGGATTTGTCGCTCTAGTCTTGGCCCAATACAAGTGCCGAGCGCTTAAACGTTAAGCCGACAATGGATTGATCGCCGCGTACCTAGGTAGTCCGGCTTCTCCGGCTATGTCATGCGTGCCATGCTTACTCTGTGTGAGCGGCAGAGGAGCCCTTAAAATGACATAAGATGCCCGGTTGGGAAGTCGTTGCGACCGCCCAGTTCTCGGATGATCTAGATATTATTTTGAGGCTCATGAACTGACACTAACTTCTTTCTTCACCTCAAGTTTCTACTTCAACATGTTTCAAGACTTCCATCCCTTCGCTATCAAGACACAATCTAGTCCAGACGTCACCATCCGTGGGTTAAAAAGCGGCGACTCTTCTTCCTCGCTCCCACCACTCCTCCTCCTCCATGGCTTCCCTCAGACCCTCCACATCTGGCACCGCGTAGCTCCGCAGCTGCTCGCCAAGTACACCGTCATCCTCATCGACATCCGCGGCTACGGCGAATCCTCCAAGCCCGGCGACTTATCGGCCTACGCCAAGAGCGCCATGGCCCGCGACTGCATCGCCGTCATGGACGCCCTGGGCTTCGTCGAGTCCTTCTTCGTCTGCGCGCACGACCGCGGCGCCCGCATCGCCCATAAGCTCTGCGTCGACCACCCGGCCCGCGTGCGCAAGGCCATCCTGCTCGACATCTGCCCCACGCTGGCCATGTACTCCAAGACCGACTTCGACTTCGCCAAGGCCTACTTCCACTGGTTCTTCCTGATCCAGGCTGAGCCGCTCCCCGAGATGCTCATCTCGGCGCGGCCCCGGGAGTGCGCCGAGATGTTCATGGGCGGCCGGCAGGCTGACGGGTTGAAGATCTTTGACCCCGTTTGCTTTGGGGCTTATGTCGAGAACTTCCGGGACCCGGACACAATCCACGCCATGTGCCAGGACTATCGCGCCAGTGCGACGTTGGATCTGGAGGAGGCGAAGGAGGATCTGGAAAAAGGTCGCTTGGTGCGCTGTCCGTTGCTTGTTCTCTGGGGCAACCGCGGCGTCATTGAAAAGTGCTTTGATGGGGTTGAAGAGTGGCGGGCTGTGACGGAACCCGGTGTTTCTGTAGAGGGACACAGCGTGGAGTCGGGGCACTATATTCCAGAGAATGCGCCCGATGATGTGGTTTCCGCCATCGTCACGTTCCTAAACTGAGGCCTACCCGACCCGTATGACCTCAATCAGTTAGTTAGTAATGCATCATGTGGACTTCTTTCAACTGAAATTCGAGTGAATTACTCTTGATAATCTCAATGAATCCAAGTATAATCGTACAGGCATAGACCTTTCCAGGTACCCTCTCAGCTACAATCGCACATCCAACACACCACATAGCTGGAATCGGTCGTGTATGATCTCTAGAGCCGTCGCAAGTTCAAGTAAAATAATTAAAAGTGTCAAACAGGACCCCACATAATAAGGAATAATTCACAGGTTACCAACGTACGACACCGAGCGGCTATTCTTTCTACCGACGCCCTCAAATCCTATAGTAGAAAAGACGCTCTTTCTCCGCAACAAGCACTTAGATCATTATCATTTCATCAAACATTATCTCCTGTACTCACTGCATACCACCTGCTCCAGATCCATTCTCAAAATGACTTCCAAGTCTCTCAACATCGCCGTCATCCCCGGCGACGGCATCGGCATTGAAGTCATGCCGTACGGAGTCCGATGCCTCCAAGCCGCAGCTAAAAGGTTCAACCTATCCCTCACATTCGAGCACTTCGACTTCGCCAGCTGCGACTACTACGCCAAGCACGGCGCCATGATGCCCGACACCTGGAAGCAAACGCTCTCCGGCTTCGACGCCATCTACTTCGGCGCCGTGGGCATGCCCGACCAGGTCCCGGACGACGTCTCGCTCTGGGGCAGCCTGCTCAAGTTCCGCCGCGAGTTCGACCAGTACATCAACCTCCGGCCCTGCCGCCTGATGCCCGGCGTGCGCTCGCCGCTGGCCGGCCGCAAGCCCGGCGACATCGACTTCTGGATCGTGCGCGAGAACACCGAGGGCGAGTACAGCAGCGTCGGCGGCACCATGTTCGAGGGCACCGAGCGCGAGACGGTCATCCAGGAGACAATCATGACGCGCGTGGGCGTGGACCGCGTGCTGCGCTATGCGTTTGATCTTGCCGCGAGCCGGCCGCGCAAGAAGCTGACGAGCGCGACTAAGAGCAACGGAATCAGCATCACCATGCCGTACTGGGACGCTCGAGTGCGCGAGATGCACAAGAAGTACCCGGACGTGGCCGTGGAGAAGTACCACATCGACATCCTGACGGCGCACTTCGTCCAGCGCCCCGACTCGTTCGACGTCGTCGTCGGAAGCAACCTCTTCGGCGACATCCTGTCTGATCTGGGCCCAGCATGCGCCGGCACAATCGGCATTGCGCCGTCGGCCAACATCAACCCCACGGGCGACTTCCCCAGTCTCTTCGAGCCGGTTCACGGGAGCGCTCCTGATATTTTCGGCAAGGGTATCGCCAACCCGGTCGGCATGATCTGGGCGGGTCAAATGATGCTGCATCACTTTGGCTTTACCGAAGCAGCTGCGTCGATTCTCAAAGCCATTGAGAATGTTCTGGAGAGAGGTGATTTGGATGTTACCACAGCGGATATTGGCGGAAGTGGAAATACACAGACCTTTGGAGAGGCTGTAGAGAAGGAAATCCTCACTATGGCATAGGGGAGAAGTCGTTTGATCCGTCACTATCTAAATGAATAACGCACGTAAAAGAATGGCTATTAGCGGCAACAGTTCAACGGCACAGTTGAACAAACTGAGTGTGCACTGTATCCAAGGTCTACGCTTGCATTATACTGTTCGCAAGGATTTAGAGGAAGGTTTACTACGGTACCCCCACCTCTTTGTCTGTCTAAGATGAGCTTATTATTCCCCTATGGTTACTGCTAAACCTGGAAGATTAGCCAATAATGGACAACTCAAAACGTGCCTACCACTATACTACGCGGTTACTACGAGTAAAGTGACTCTCGTCATAGAAACAGTTACTGAAGGTAATAGGGACGAAGGAAAACTGAAGTCTAGTAAATCAAATACAGCAGGCTGTCGTAATAGAATAGTTCGACTATATCTCACTCCTTAAGCCTTAACCGCCTCTATGGGCTAGTTAAGGAAAAGCCTATTAAGAATCAGATGTTAACGTTAGAGAGAAGGACACAGACTACCCAGTGAGTTGAACTACAACTATAGCACATAGCAGGGCAGATACGAATCATGCTATTCGGGAGGTTTGCCATATTCAATGTGTTCGGAAAGACGGGCAAAAAGAAAGGCAAAAAATACATACAACAGCGAGGATTCCCCGGTCGTCACCGACCCGAGTACTAGTTCGCCCCTCACCAGCTTGACTAAGGGAGAGCGGACGGGATCCCGTATTTTCTAGTGGGTATGGTCGTATGTGCCAGACCTGCTCGTAGTAAACCTGATATCGAAAGCGTGATTGCTGGCCATCAAGCCCCAAGGGACTTCATTTTATAATTACCCAATCTCATAAATCACTGACATAGAGAGGAGCAGCTTCCTCAGGCTGCTTCTATGCTTGGAGAACACTGGGGGTTGGAATGTGACGAGTAAGAAGGGATTCCTGTATAAAACCGCACATCTCAGTTGAGCAACAACATCGCTTGAAAGAAGAGAAAGCAGCAGTCATAAATCAACCTGAATGACACATGGTCACAGAGTGCGTATAAAAACAAGTTCTCGTATGGACATTACCCGTGAAAATTATAGCACGCAGTTGCGAGTCATGGTCAGTTCTCAGCAAAGCAGTAAATTTCTTCCACATAACATCTTCAATAAGACAATAAGAGCATGACAACATTGATTGATTCAACTAAAGCAAAAAGAGAACACAAGAGCCATCCATATTAACTTGTTACTGCATGGCAAAATTCCACTGGTAAAAAGAGAGGATTATTTCAGTGGAAACAGTGGATTCAAACCACCTCTGTTGGACGAACAGGGAATCGAACCCTGGACCACTCCCAGATATCTTCAGAAGAATCTTGCTAAGGGAGTATTATACCACTAAACCATTCGCCCGATGGATGGAATTTTGCTTGAGAAATGAGGCATTAACGCGTTGCCTGGTGGGCTCGTTTGATGGAGCCCTTAGTCTAGACGAAACTAGTCAACTAGTGGAGAATATCTTAAAATTTCACGGAAGAGTGGCAGTGACCCGCTTGTAGTTAGGCAATGACTAAATGAAAAATAAGTTATGCTACTATTGTCCTTCAATGGACAGCGATGTCTTGATGGGTTGAAAACGGTATCGGAATGTGGTGGTGTTGCTATCTTGAGTCTCTTAGGTTTAATGACATCCTAAGCTAAGACTATAGACCTGATTGGACGGATCTGATTTCAGTAGCGTAACTTACTGTTGGGTTCATTGAGGAACATCGGGCTGACAAGCTCAATCGATCTTCTAGTAAAACTGGAGGTTCACTACCCCCCTACGATGTAGTTGTGTCTACATGGGAGAACTGCTTGGAAAGATCAAGGTTAGTATTGCATATATTTATGTTACATTTGGCTGTCCCAGTGTGTTCAGTGCAGATGATACATTGGACAAAATATTCTGTTCAAGTGGATACACCGGATGTCTTACTTGCGGTTGACTCTCCCGTAGGGAATCATAGAGAGGTTTGGAGTCTCTAATGAAGAAGAGATACATCTTCATGGCATGGCACTGGGAAAAAATACATGACATGTTTCCATATCCTAAGCGTGAGCTAAAACCGACCTTAGGTACATAAACACACCCAAACTAAGTACAGTGAGGCAAATGTTATAGTCTGAATCTATGGCATGCAGCGTTTCTGATGGTTTAGTCCTACCAACCCGATCTTGTTTACATAAACGAGCCATTGTCGCATGTGTGAGGGTGGTGTACAGGGATCAGACGTTTCATATACCATAACTAGCACCAGTCGTCACTACCAACACCCGACCCGTATTCCATGCATGGGGCTGGAGCCTAATGCCTTTTAATCCAGCGCCACCAACAGACGGAACATATTTAAAGGAAGCCTTGGACGTCTTTCTTGTCTCAAAACTCAAAACTTCTTTACTCGGTACATGACTCGTTTGTCCCACCTCCTACACCGGTATGGACTACTACTCTGAGTGCCTAGACGCTACACTTGAATGAATCAGCCGAACGCAAGAGAACGAGGACAGCTCAACCCTGACATCCGGTGGATGATGTTCCGGCCGTCGGGGTCCTTCTTGAGCAGCACAGAACGGTACTTGTCTTCATTGACGGTAATAGACTCACCGGTCACCCAGCTCTTGGCGATTTGTCTATGGAGACTGTAGGTAATTAGCCCCTCCGCCTCGTCGCGTTCGACTTCGCCCAAATTGCTCTCATCGTACGCTCCTAGCTGCTCCGGTGCGCCCCCGGCCGGGTTCTCTGTCTTATCTGGCCGGGTCGTCATGTTCCGGCAGATGTGAAATGCGAGTAGAGGCCAGTCAATTGTAACGTCAATTGGACTGTGAAAAATATGTTCGAATTCTTGCAGGCCTTCTGGAGAGTGACCACGCCGCTTCCCATCAGCTTCGCGGCCTGAGTCTCAACTAAACCATTCATGACCAGCTAATATTCCGCGGTTCTCGCTTAGCCAGGTTTTCAGCGGGCGGAGATATTGCCGGATGCTTCATTAGATGTCGGGTACGATGAATGCCGTGCAACTCCGGCCCTTGTGAACCTTCACCACCTAACACGGGTCGCTTCTCGACGTATCACAGCGGACTACTGGCTGTCCTGGGCAGTATTTTTGCGAGTACATCTAGCCTTTCATCCGTCGGATTCTGGTTTCATGTCGCGAATTACATCCTCTCTATCCAAGCAATCGTTAGCAGTATGTCGACACCCGGAGCCCTGGAGAAGGACCCCTTCTCATTTGACATTCAACTCAACACAGACGAAGCCCGGCGCGGTTACCACAGATAGAACGAAGAGGGCGAGATCCAGCGACCTGACGTCGACGACATCTGCCGCGGTCTGCTGCTCCAGGCCCGCGTCGACCGCATCGTCCACGGAACCGAGAGCAAGGATGGACACCCAGCCACGCTGGTGGTCTTCGGCTTCCGTTTCCACGGCATCGACGAGAAACGTCGTTTCAAGAGGGCCGTCATTACTATGACTTTCAGCGACGAGCAGAAGCGGCCCAAGGCTGACCCTGAAGTTATTGCTCTGTGGCCCAACGGCGACTTCACCCTGGGAGAGCCGACCGACGTCGACATCGAGCATACGACGTCTGGAGAGGTGGGCGCTGAGACGACGACGGCCGGGGTCACGATTACTGTCGCTCAGGCTGGGGTTCACACGGCAATGCAATGGGAGAAAAAGAAGAGCTACACGAAGAAGGACCAGTCGAGACTGAAGGGGTCCATCATTCTCGACACCAAAGTCCGCGACTACGGGCTCAGCAACGCCGTGCGATTGACCATCAGCGAGGACACTACGGCCACATCCGGCCTCGTGGCCGACTTTCGGGCGGTCGTACTGCTGAAGAGACGCAACAACGACTGCTTCCTTGGCACCGTACGAATCAACGCCATGGGTCACTTTGCCTACAACGCCATCCAAGGCCTGCGCGACCTCACAGGCTTCGCTCCGGGCAACGACCCCGTCAAGTTCAAGCCGGGAGTACAGTACCTGCGGCCACCAACGTTGGCCCGCTTCCTCGAGACGAAGCTGGCTGCCGAGATCGACGAGGATAACTTGAATGCAACGAAGCTAGATGAGCTGGGGGGTGTTTTGGGCAGCATGCTGCTTGCTACGTCGGTCTAAATCCTGATTCGCCCCAGACGGGTAGCGGTTTGACAGATAGTTGAAGTATCTAGGAGCTATTCACAGACTCGCCTAAATCGTTGCAGTTTCGGAATTCACCATTTTGTTGAGATACGCGAGCCGTGAGACATGGACCCCCGTCGAGCCCCAACAAAGGTTCATATTCCCTGCTTTCCGTGAATGTAATTAGCTATGAGTGCTACGTAGTACGCGTGACCGGGAGCTGAAAGGCTCAGGCAGTTGCGTCTGACTACCTCGCGGTAGTCCAGGCTTTTGCACTTCCACTGATTCACAGCTGTAGGTGGCCTTGACTTCCGCGACCTCTGCTTTTTCTTTCGTCGATACAGTCTACTGATCCTTTGGGCATTCACCTTACTCTTCATCTACGAGCCCCGTGTTGGATTGAAAACCTACACAATCAATAAGCGAGCATGACCGACGGACCAGAAACGGACGAGCGAGGAAATGAAGGCAGGAGATACAGGTAAGTCCGCGTCTCCGTCGTCAACGTTATGTTCGTCTTCCTCCCAGAAATACTGACTAGAGAGGATGCAGAATATATTTCGTGGGCTTCTCAACAGTGGACACCGACTCGGAGGAGACGATTCCGACAGTGCAAATGGCCAGGAAACTCATCCCAGAGGCTCATGTCCTACAACACGACATTTTCTGTACCAGCCATGATGACCAGAACCACCCAGGAGCCGCCGCGACGGGCGGTAGCCTGGCTTCGAAAACTGGTGTACCCGCTCACGGTTTCTTTTCCCCGGCGTGGATCCAGAGCGAGGCGTTGGATCTCCTCGGTCGCATCAGGCAAGGCACTCCTACGGACCATGGCGAGTGCCACAACAAGGTACTTCTCGCCGGTTATGGACTCGGTGGTATAATCGTTAAACAGGTAACGTAGACTGCATGGAGATGTCAGGAGTCTTTTGCCAGAACGATTAGCTAATCTCGTTGTCACAGGCCGTCATCATCGCCAACACATTACCTCACTTTCACGACGTCGCTTACAACATCGCAAACCTCGGCTTCTTCGCCACTCCGCACCGGCCCACGGCGCAGCAGCAGTCGGCTGGCCTGGGAGGAAATGTTGTTCTCCATGATTCGCACAACCAAGATGAGTTATCGTGGACGGCTATCGCGGCTTCTCTCGGACCTCGTCGAATGCGTCTCCGAGCTGTCCCACGTCTTTTACCAATTCGCGACCAAGTACCCGACAACCAATTTTATCTACTCGGTTGTGAAGGCTGGCAGTGACACCGCCTGCGAGACTGGGATGCACGTCTTCGATAATGACGCCGAGAAGGTCGTGGTGTGGCCGACGACTTCTTATGATGGTCTTGCGCTTTGCAGCATCAATCACGCCGAGAAACTCAGGTCTCTCAGGGAGCATTTTGCTCCTTGCCACATGCTTTCCTGCCCAGAAGAAGGTACTACTCCTTGCAATTATATCTTCTACTGAACGAATGCTGACTTCTTAGCGGGAAATGACAAGGATGTTCGTCATGTGTCGGAGAGAGACATGATGGATGCCTATTTCGAGACACTCCAGTGTCTCTCTCCATCCCGCTGGATTCTCTACGAGCCTAGGGTCTTCGATAAGCCAGATGAATACTACGATATGAGGGATATATATTGCTCCCTCTTCCAGGACATTCCCTTTGGCAATATCCGTGGAGGCTCGATCCAAGTCACCGGACCATCGGGGCATGGCAAGTCCGCCATCGTCAAGCTTCTGTCTCAGAAGATCAATCAGGCATCGTCGGTCGTCATTATCGAGAACGCTCTTGGCTCCGTGGGGAGACATCCTTGGACCCTGTATGGAGTTTACGTTTCTTTCATTCGCCAGATCATTTCTCAACGACCGTCGCTCTTCTGCCGATTCGGGGCCTAATGTCACAGATTCTCCGCCAAAATGTTTGGAATGAGGAGATGGTGGCATCCATTCTGTCTTCAATCCTTTGTCTTTCCCAAAGTGTTGACTACCTCGTCGTAGTTTATGACTTCGAGAGTTGGCCAAGCGAGATCCAGTCTTGGTGGTCCAGGATGCATCACTTTCTCCCAAAATCTGGCGGCTCGACCTGCACGTTCCTCACCAGCAGCCTAGAGCCGCTCAGTGAATTGCCGAATGCAAAGGTACACCGGATCGACGTGGCCAGCGGGTACGAAAAGTACAGAAATGCCCTGATCAAGACGATGACGACAGAGCTATTCGACCATGGCTCTGGCCCGATGGTGCTCGGGGGAAGTCTTAGCAACAACATCAGGGAAAGGATCACTTCTTCGGCAAAGTCTTACGAGGGGTCAATTTCATGCCTCAACGAACATCTACTTCGTCTGTTCCAGACCTTCTCTACGAGTTCGTTCCCGACAATCGAACAAAGTATCTCTAGAGCGCCCGTGTCGGAACACCAACTCTACCTGGATTGCATCGAGCTGATAAAAAATAACCGCCGGCTGTGCTCCTCTGGTCAAGGCTGGTAATTTCGTGGATGTTGTTGTCGGTGCGATCCATGCGCGTTGAAGAGCTAGCCGTCGTCGCGGCAATCACCATGCCCCTCTCAACAGTGGCCGAGATGCAGGCAACAATCCCTTTGGACATGGAGCGAGATATCAGGAACCAACTGGGTGGCCTCGTGGCCATAGAAGGCCGACACGCGCGCATCATCAGCCCGGTTGCGAGGCAGATGCTATCTGACGAGAGGGTACGAAGCGAGCTCGGCCTAGAGACTGACAACGGCATTACGCGACACTGTCTGCAATATCTCAACTTGGTTCTCGGGGATAAAGGAAAAGAACCCGATGGGCCCGCAATATGGGAGAACTGCCTTGCCCAAGTGTCGTATAAGTACCAAGCACGAAGTCCCAGAAACCTGGCCCTGGAACTGCTGGATTACGCTTGCCGGTTCTGGCCCACCCATTTCAAGGAGGCTACGGACCAGGAGGGGTCCTTGAAGGAGCAAGTTGCTGGCTTCTTCAGAGACTCGAGGATATCCGAGCGGTGGTTCCACTTACACCTGCTCAGCAATGCCGCTTTGCCAACTGGCTTGCCAGAGCAACCGACGCCTGCGCAAATGGCCGGCCATGTTGGTATTGAGTCTATCGTATCCTCCTTCGATACGAGTGACGAGGCTGCGATCAAGCGCAGAGTGGTGCAAATCCGTCGGGGCTTTGCAGAGCATGACGCCGTCTTCCCGGAAACCAGCCTGGGATTCTACCTGGACTGCGCCATCGCGAATGGCGATGAGGATGTGGCCAAAGATTTGCTTTCTATGGACAAGGACAGAAGGAACGATATGCTTCCACTTCATAGAGCAGCGCTGTTGGGCCGCCTGAAGATGGTCCAATTGCTCTTCGATTTGGTCGACGACCAGGCTCGCGCGGACTGTGAGGACCGAACGCCACTGCACATGGCAGCCATGGGAGGCCATGCAGACATCGTTCGCTTTCTGATCGGAAACGAGATCGACATTCCTAAGAGCCAGCCAAGGCAGTCCCGCATCGACTGTGCAGTGGAGCTGCTTTTGAAGTCGGACGCATGCGTCAACACCCACTCCATCTGGTTCAAGACTCCGCTCCACCTCGCCATTCAGGCACCCGAAGTCGTCAAGGTGCTGTTGAATGCCGGCGCGAATGTGAATGCCGCCGACACCTGCTGGCAGACTCCCCTGCACAAGGCGGCTCAACAGCAGTGTCTCGAGTCCATCAGACTCCTTGTTGAAGGCGGCGCCAATGTCGAGACCTGCGACCACGAAGGACAGTCTCCTGTTACACACGCCATCTCCCAGAACAGCCTCAGGATGCTCAATGAGCTCTACAGAGATGACCTCGAGAACCGGCTACCCGAGCTTGCTGCATGGAAAAACCTGGAGCTAGCGGTGAAGAGCTCTGCGCTGGATGTGCTGAAGCTGCTGATGAGCGCGTCCAAGGATTTCGTCACTGAGACAAACTTTCGCGGACGGACGCTGCTCCATATTGCAGCCCAGCACCCGAACGTTGATGTTGTTACTCTTCTTCTGGAGTGTGGACTGGACGTCAACCTCCCCGGATACTTTGCCAGAACACGCTTGTACGAGGCCGTACGCGCTG
Source organism: Neonectria coccinea (assembly GCA_019137265.1). Classification (NCBI taxonomy): domain Eukaryota; kingdom Fungi; phylum Ascomycota; class Sordariomycetes; order Hypocreales; family Nectriaceae; genus Neonectria; species Neonectria coccinea. Next base: position 125,072 of record WPDF01000245.1, read on the forward strand.
GCAACGTAGAGAACATGCGCAGGCTCCTTGAGTGGGGGGCCGAGGTTGACAAAGCGGACAACGCCTCCATAACGCCACTGTATACAGCCGCCGAACGAGGCGACGTAGAAGCCATCTCCGTCCTGCTCGATGCAAAGGCGGACATAGACAGAGGCTGCAAGAACGGGAGGAGGACTCCTCTGTGGATCGCGGCCAATTCTAGAAAGTTGAAGGCGGTCAAGAGACTTCTTGATGCCGGTGCCAATGTCAATGTCGCGACGGGCGGCGGCTGGGCCCCCTTACACGCCTGCGCACACGACCTAAACATGATGCGGCTTCTTGTGGAATTTCTCGCAAACGTCAACCTTGGGAAGGACGATGGCTGCACGCCGCTGCGCGTTTCGGCCTCTTCGGGCAATCCCCACGGGATCACATTCCTTCTCGAGAAGGGTGCAGATCCCGATATCGTCAATTCCAACCGTCAGACGCCGCTGCACGTAGCGTTGAAAACCGGGAAAAATACCGCTGCTGACGCGCTGTTGAACCATAACAAACCCTTCGGCCTGAACGGACTAGATGACGACGGCATGGCACCTATCCACTGGCCCGTTAAGATGGACGAAGTCGGTCTGGTAACAAGCCTGATCGAAAAAAGCACAGATGTCACAACCAACATGGCCAACGGGACATCGTGCCTCACCATGGCTATCGACCAGGGCTTAGTGGAAATTGTGTCGATGTTGCTCGGCGTTGAGGCTGCGCCGAATGTCAGTGTATGGCGCGCGCCGGGAGCAGTTGGTTTCCGCATACTGGCAGGCTATAAGGATGGATGATCTGGAGGACGGGGGCAAGGAGCAATGGGACATCATCGAACTCCTAACGACACGAGATAAGACCCTACTGACGGAGGTGTCAGAGGGCTGTAATGGCCTCGAGACCTTTCTGTGCAGGGAGAAGTTGAGAGACGAAGCTGACCTGATGGCGGCACGGATGGTCAAGCTAGGGATTGACCCTTTCGAACGAAGAAAACCAGCAGAGAAATTCGCTTTTGAGCTCGCAATCACCTCCCGGGAAAGACTACCCACTGAGTTCTTCGATGCCTGTCTCCGGTTCCTACGAGAAGACACACGGACGCTGCGGGACATAAGGCTCAAGGACCTACGCATGGCTACCGAGCTTAACATGGGGAATTTATGCCGGAGGCTCGAGCGGCGCATGAGGCTGACATCTCGAACGGAGACAGACGAAGACGGCTGGAGTATGGACCACGTTTACTACCAGGCGGTAGGTCGCTGCCCCAGTCTCTGGAACTGGGACTGGGAAGCTCTCAAGAAGCCTACCAGAACATCCAAGAGTCTCGTCCTGCCAAAGATGTGGCACGCGCCTGGAAAAGTGGCCCCGAACCGTTTACAAATTCTACCAGGCGGACTAGAAGTCTTATGTGAAGGTAAGTCCCGTCCCGTCCCGTGTCAACGATCAGTGCAGTGCTGACAGCAATGCGGAATCCAGGCTCAGATCAGACCACGGACTGTGTTAGAAGCCAGTGTCTCCGGGCCGACTTTCCATTCCCTCCCAGACGTTTCGGTGACTCTTACTTTGAAGTTACCATTCGGGAGCACACATCAGCCGAGCCAAACCAGGACACTACACTATCCATCGGCGTCTCGGGAGAGTTCTCTAATCAGATAAACTCCCATCTAGGGTGGAACCTTTGGTCCGTCGGGTATCACGGTAACAACGGCACAATCTACGAACAATCCGAGAATCGTACGTACCAGACACGCAAAAGATTTGGGATCGGTAATACCGTCGGATGTGGGATCGAATACGATAGTGGCAAGTATTTCTTCACGCTAGACGGCCAGATGATCGGTAAGTTACGCCATATATGTCCTCCGGTAGATATGTCGCCTAGTTGGGATGGTCCCTGACATTTCAACAGTCCAGCGATCAAGTACCTTCATCTTTCGAAAGCTGTACCCTTGCTTTGGCCACCATGGAGGCCCTTGCACAGTAAAGGTGAACTTTGGAGAGGCAGGCTTTGTGTGGCCAGGGTGGTTGAGGCTCAGTGACAGCGACTCGGATATCGAGCGCCGATGATGTGGAAGAGTTGGCATCTTAGCTTCATAATCCTTTGGACATGGCCTTCCTGGTATAATGGACTCGTGTGTGCTTTAGTGTACGGTACTTTCACTTTTTGAAGCCGTGAGCCCAATGGGAAGCCGGAGTTCTGCACTCCAAGACGTACTGGCATCCTAAATAACAATGTATATTGAGCTACCAACCCTTCGGGTCCATGTCGACCTCTCTTGAGCAACTTGACAATAGACTCATACCTCCTTAATAGCAATCAACCACACCAGTGTACCCAAGCCATCCCTTGAGCCTCCTCCATCTTGTCGATACACACCACCTCCTCGCGTGCTCCCCCATTGTTGACAGACCTAACGCTCCATTTCCTGCCCCGAGCCATCTAGGTCCGACACCTCCCGCCTTGTCTTTCCACACATCTCAATAAACTCTTCGGGTGTCATTTCTCCCAAAGTCGTGTACTTGTGTCTCAGAATGATTTCTATCATCTCCCGCAGCCCTTCTCGCCCACCGCGCGGTGTGATTTGTTTCTTCTCTCCATCTCGCACGTTGAAGAGGATAATTCGAGGTACCTCCTCAGACTGGGGAGTAAAAAGGTAGGCATACATGCATGCCTGTATGATATGCTCGTTGGAAAGTTCTGAGACAAGCTTGACCTCCCAGATAGATTCAGCACCTTTAGCATCGGTGCGGTCTGAAGTTGATGAAACCGCCATGATATCGGCTCGACCTCGGAGTCGGGTTTTCTGATCATCAACAATGAATTCTTCCTCAGCTTCAACCTCAAACTTGAGATTTCCGGCCAGGTCTCCCAGTTCTCCTTGAAGTCGACTACGAGCTTTGGCAAGAACTCCAAGCTTGATCCAGCCGAATTTGTGGTTTTTCATCTGGACAACACGCGCCAGATAGCCAGAGATGTGAGCCTCATATTTACACACCTTCCGACACAACCAAGCAATAAGCTGCTGTGGACAGACTGGAGGCGTTTCGTCCATGGCGCTCAGGTCGAGACCGAGCGTATGCAGCGTTCCAGCGACATCGTACTCGAAGGCGGCGACAACGACGAGGCCATTTATGTCGCTCACGGATTCCCAGAACTCCATTTTCGGGTCTGAAGGGACAACATTCTTAATGGAAATGCAGTCCTTCTTTGGTGAGAGCTCTCGAACATACAGGTGACTCTGAATGAGTTCGTCAAGAAACTCGTCCTGTACGTGTCGAATCGTGTCTCGGACGCCGCTTGAAGCCGGCAGAGCCATTCCAAGCTTCAATGGCCGGCCAGGTACGTCAGGCAACGGAATCCTCCCTCCCTTGCTTGTCATGTTGACAACCTTGGCTGTTTCGTACAGAGCGTCGACAGATACAAAGGGCATGAGTTTCTTGCTTTCATCGTGAACCAAGACAAGCTGTTTTGCCGCACGTGTCAAGGCCACAAAAACCGCGTTGGGGCAGCTGTCGTCCGGAAGATCACGGCCGAAATACGTGAAGTAAGACGCATCCATACCGAAGAGGATAACCAGATCTCGCTCGCTGCCTTTGAACTTGTGGATGGTGGATACACACAACTTTCCAGCGACCACCCTGTCATCTGGAGGGGCGTCGTCATCGGCCAATACAGCAATTGGCACGTGGTAGTTCTTGCACAATACGTTGACCAACTTTTGCAGTGGCCCCTTTGTGCGTATGGTCGGTGCTATGATGGCGCTGTTCTTGGCTCCGTGGTCCTTGATCAGGGTCGCTAGTTCCTTGGCCAAGGCATGTCTGTCCTGAGGGTAGTATCTTATGACGATGGGTTTGGGTCCGGATTTCGAGCTGGTGATGTACTGTTCGCCACCAAGGAAAACATTGTTGATGAACCGAACGGTCTCATTTGAAAGTCGAAAGCTCTGGGCCAACGGAACCTTGGCGAATGGGTAGGGGGTAATGGGGCCCAGTACCTCGGGCGCCTGAGTCAGGTAACGGTGATTGGCACCACGGTATCGGTAGATGGATTGCCGCTCGTCGCCGAGCACCACGAGTCGGGGGGATTGACCACCTGCCTTCCGCTTGTTGGCCAGAATCAAGCAAATCGTGAGCCAAAAGAGGAGGTCGTTGCAATCCTGGAACTCGTCCAACACGATGATGTCAAAGGGCGGATAATTCCATTGGGGAAGCTCATTGCGACGAAGGACGTTTCTCCTCTGCCGCTGCAGTATACCATCGTTGCGCGCAACAACGCCAAAAAGAGAGCCGCTCATCCCATGGAAAGTGAGAACTTTGCAGTTTGAGTAATTGCGAAGCCGGCGCTTGGTTTCACGTTGAAGGGCATTCGAGTAGGCAAGTATGAGTACTCGTTTGTCTGGGTGGGCGGCGACAATAGCTTCTGCCGTGGCCGTTTTGCCCGATCCTGGCCGCGCCGACACCACGACATTCTGCACGGCGCAGAGCTTTACAACTTTCAGTTGTTCAGGGGATGGGGTAAACGATGGTTTCCCTTTTCGCCGTTTGAGCAGTTCTTGCGTGTGCGTGAAGAAGCGAGAAGAGCTGGGAAGGCAAGAGACCTGGGACTGGTGTCTTGTCAGTATTGCCAATACTAGTGAGAATATCCTCCAGTCTCATTACTTCCGTGGGGGTTGTTTTCGTTACGTACCAATGGCTTGAGACTGTGTGGTGCTCGTGCGATGAGGCGCCAAGTCGAGAGCGACTGCGCAATCATCTTCGCTCCAAGCCGTAGTTATGACAAGCATAACACGACAGTGGTTTGTAGTGAATAAGGGCACTTGGATTTGATGACTCTGTCCAGAATTGGAGTAGTGATCAAGTGTTGACGGAGGAGAGTTGATGCCACTTTCTAGCGACTTTAAATAAGTGCGCTCCTCCCAGGGCAGCAGGTGCTGAGGGCAAACTTCGCATAGGTATGACATTAAACCAGGTGTATTTGTCTGTTTGTTGGGAGCCAGCAGGTTTGTGGTATGTTTGCATGCTGCTGATGCCTGTTTGTTTGTGCAGCTTTCGTAGAGAGCTTGCCTACCTGGCGGCGATACACCAAGCTGCATAACCTCCGGTCCCCCCCGAAGTGTGTGTACCCGCCGTGCATGCTTTTTATGCCTATGACAGCGGATCTGATATGTGGAGTCACTGACATGTTGTTGTACCGTTATTCTGTCACAGCTTTGTTGCTGGTTGTTTGACACCCAACAAGCTCAGATCCAATGATCAAACATAAGTGACAAAACGCCCACGAACAAAGGGTACCGAAAAACGCGTCAACAAACATGGCCAAGACAAATGGATTGCGGATGGAATTGAGTCTCCCCAGGGTTTGTTCCAGTACAGCTTTGAAAGCGAGAGCATCGTCTCCCTAATGCTGCCTGTCCGCATGTGAACATGACCACAGTCTGTGGCACATTCCACCACATACGACCATACCCACTAGAAAATACGGGATCCCGTCCGCTCTCCCTTAGTCAAGCTGGTGAGGGGCGAACTAGTACTCGGGTCGGTGACGACCGGGGAATCCTCGCTGTTGTATGTTATTCTTTTTGCTCTGCTGATGAAATCGCTCTGTTTTGTGTGTTTGTGTGTGGCTTGTCTTTTGTCTTTGTAGCGTAGCGTTGACCCTTCTGGATCGTTGTCACGTTTGTTAATGATGACTACGAACACTTGTAAAAGATATTAGAGTTCTATTGATCTGATTCACTAGTCTATATCGTGGTAGATACGCTGAGGAAACAACTAGAAACCTTGCAAACCGCACATTGCTCTGAAGAAGGGGTCGAGCCAGAGACGGGGTGACCTTGCACCATCGGCGAGCCTCCTGACTCATACATCTGCCACTTATATGACAGACTTGTCAGAAGATAGAGCTGGCAAGGTGGTACTTAGACAAAGTTTCCACTGCCGGTGCAGCGGGAAAGAGGAAACTCGTTCTTGGTGCACATAGCTGTGACAGTCAGTAATAGAACAAGACTCGAGGGACAGGACTTGGACTTACTAATAGCTCCCGAAACCCACTTGACGCCAGAGTAGGAGCCCTCCTCGTAGGAGTCGGCCATCCACGTTCCCGTCTCCTTCTGGGCACCGAGGCAACCTCTGAGGGCCCGACCGTAGCGGCGCGTCTTGATGGGCTTGGTGATCATGACTCCAGAAGCACCGTTGGGCACCGTGCCCTTGATGTTGATGACGGTCTGCGTCGTCCACGTGCGGGTGTAGTCGATGCCCAGCGAGAGGCCCAGCTTGTCCTTGACGACGGTCCAGTCCGCGCCGCCGCTGACGGTGATGCCGTTGGACACGCTGTACCCGGAGCTGACGTAGACATCGATGCCGTTGGTGCCGGTTCCGACGACCACGGGGGACATTTGCAAGTCCCAGTCCACAAAGGTGGACGAGCGGTCGGACACAACTGCGTTTGTCAAGTCGCACTCGTCACGCCTGTCGGCCGTGGCGTTGCTTGGGGGAGGAGTTCTTCCAAGGAATTCCTTGTCCACCTCAGGCACGTCGAAGGAGCATCCCTCGGACTTAATCAAATCATGATAGACATTCTTGTGCACGACCTCCACTATAGGTTTGTATCCGTCAGCAATGTTTCCAAGGTTATGATCCAACGATGTCTTTGATCTCGAGACAGTTCAACCGGAAGGAGAAAGAATCAGGAAGACGAACTGCGGCCTTCGCCGTAGAGGATGACCTCGTCGGGCTGAAGAATATGGTCCGGAGTCCATTTCGTGCTGTTCAGCGCGCGCTCATAGGGAGCTGCACTGACGGCTCCGGCTAGGACAAGGCTAACGAAGGTGGGGAAAAGCATGGTGAAAGAAGTCTTGTTGCTGTGATGAAGCTGAGTTGTGTGTGAATGAGGTACTACTCTGTGTGGAATAATACTCACTTAGTATAGGCACTTACAGAATATTTATATTCCATCTCGTCGACTTCTCACACGATGTTCATCCCTCTTACATCGTGCGCGGATAATTGGTGTCAGTCAGTCCCCGGTAAGGCCGAACCTTAATCCAGAGATCGTCGTAGCTTTCTCTCGGATAGATTGTGACGCGAGTAGCTACCTTCTCGATGCGTAAAATTCGCTCTGGGTACGAGCGTTAGCTGTCGCCCGATGAATTCCCCCCCTTTCGCCAACCGCACCCATGCTAGCCCTGAACTCAGTCATCCTTCAGGATCGATCAACTGCCGACAATGGAAGTCATGACGCAGTTGGACCCAAGCTGCGTGGAGTAAGTCATGTTTCAGACAACACACGGCTGTCTAGTTGTGGAAATAATCGCCATATCAATCCTTTTCACAGAATGCAGTATCGTGACAATACGGGAGATAATTACGATATTAAGTTTCTGCTTCCACGGCGCGGAATTATCATCGGACCTGCGATAGGTGCAATAATTGGACCGCTCTATGCGCTCGTTGATGGCGCTTCTAAGGGTCAAGCTTGGCAATCACAATGAAGCATGGCATGTGGGGACAACGCGCCGAACTTCCGGTGATTCTGTTGAGGCTATCCATCAAGGGAATTCTGGAAGACGGCGAGCCCAATTCTACTGATTCTGGGGTTGTATATATGGTCTTCCGGGGTTCCTCCTTCATGTCTTGTCTCATCCAACCACATCTCCAACTCTCTCAATAACATCGCCATCTTTTTCTCTTCCTCTTTTACATCGCCATTATGCAGTTCTACACTTTCCCCATCCTCATGATGCTCGCTAATGGGTTTGCCTCTCCCCTCTCCTCCACATATCAAACCATTGACTAACACGACTCCGTTCCAGCGCCATCGCAGACATGCACAGCGTCGCCGTCTGCATTTCCAACAGAAAGTACTCGCAGATCGGCGGCACTCCCTTCAGCGTGAGCTACACGTGGGCCAAGGATTACGAAATCCTCCTCGCCGAGACAGAGTGTGCCTGCAACTTTTACAAGGCCCGCAACACTGGTGACAAGCAGTGGGACCAGTGCCCTGACTGCACCTTTGTACGTAGCCTCAAATTGAGTTCGCTTGGGGGCCGCTACTAATTTCATACCACTAGGATGGTAACACTTGCAACTCTGCGGACTGGCACATTGGCGGTGATGAGGTAAGACATATGCACTTCTGATGTTGACAATGGATGCTAACGAACCGAAGATGACATACTACTGCGAGGAGCTGTGTCATGCCCATGGCGCTGAGGGAAACTAACGTCGACGGGTTTCAGAGTTCATATTTAAATTACAACGCAATCCCTGTGTGAATTGGGACCTCATGTTTGCATTTGTTCTTACTTTTGGCCTTCGTTCCATCGGGCGGCCCCTCGGGAGAGGGATGAATCTCGGCTGTTCATGTTTATATGTCAATATTCATGTGTACAACCTCGTTATGAATGGTTCAGTGTGTACGATGTGACTCCTGAGACCTGTGGACCTCCCGGTGACATGATTTGCCCTTGTTCATGGCCATCATACTAACGTGGTAGCTCATTGGTTGTGAATGCCCATACCATGTACGTCAGGTTTTAGGGTTCGCCGGGGTGTGGCAAAATGAAGTCACAAATGAATTGGATCGGAAGTTGTGCGTGCATAATATATGTTCTCTGGAACCTGCAGCCCATGGTAGTAACGTGACATTGGAAGTGCAAACATGCGGTGTGAAGTAATTCATGTCCCTGCTTCGTCGCGCACGCGGCTCATTACCAGGATGTGAAGGCAAGGATCTAGATCTATCTACCCCATCTCATCATGGTCATATTGAAAACCTTCCTTTGCTATGACTTGCTTGGCAACGTGGCCGGGGAATTTTGACTAACCTTAAATACGAGAATGGTTGCGAAAAAGAAAACGTAAAGTCAAATATATCTCACCTCAGCACATGGACGGACACAACCTTCTTCACTCGACTGGAGCTGGTTTTAACACTTAGGCTAGGATCGACGTTTCCGGATTGGATCTTCGCGTACTCGATTAGTCTCACAAGCTTTTTGTGTTGGCTTTGTGTGACAAAAGAAATCGGATATTATTAAGAAATCTATTAACCTAAGAGTCTATAATGTTAAAACAGGAAAGGCCAATGCAACAAATGGCCAATGGTCCTACTCCGTCTTCTTCACATATGGGCTCGACTCCAGCCAAGTGCTCAGGTTCTTCAGCCTCGGGTGCATCTTCTTGAGATCGTCTATATCCGCATTGTAGCCCTCCTTCTCAAAGAAAGTAAACATGGTGCCCATCTCCTCGGAAATCCACAAGATGATGCGAGCAATGAACCCGAAGGTAGTAGGATGAGGAGCCCCGGTCTTCTTGCGGAAGACGTCTTCAAGCTGCTTGTAGGTCAACTCATCGCCTGCAAGCGAGATGCTCTTGCAACTGAACTTGGGAGGATCCAAGAATGAGAGGGCGGCGAACGCGCCAATGTCGTCGGTGGAGATGAGCTGTAGAGGGCGTGACTTGACGACGTCTCTCCAGGCTGTCGCGAACACCTTGCCGATGAAGCCGGGCTGGAAGTTCTCCATGAAGGCAACGGGTCGCAGAATGGTCCAGGACATGTCGGTGTTTTTGGCCTTGGCAATGAGGTGATGCTCAATGTTGTGCTTGCTGACGAAATGGGGGATGTTAGTTGGGTTGTCGATCGACTTGACGCCGTGTCGATCAACGGAGGAATAGACGAAATGCTTGGCGCCATGCTTGATAGCCGAGTCGACCAGGGACTTGCCCTGAGCCTCTTCGATGATCGGGCCCTTTTTGTTCATCGCGGGAAGCTAGATGTTTGTTAGCTATGTCCATCAAAGCTGTTGCAGGGTACCTACTTGAACGCTAAAGACACCCCAGATAGGCAGCTTGGTTGCCTTTTTGGCCGTCTGGAAGATGGACTCTGTGTCGTTGAGGTTTCCCTGGACGATGGAGATGGTGGAAGACTTCGCGGCGAGTCTCTTGGCCGATGGCGAGGAGGCGTCGCGAGTGACGGCCAGGATCTGGAAGGGCGCTTTGCGGGCGAGGAGGGCGTTAATGACGCTACCACCTTGCTTGCCAGTGGCGCCAGTGACGAGGACTGCGCGAGACATCGTGTGGGAAGGTGGTGTGGGTAGAATATTGGAGAGGAACAAGATGCTGGAATGGTTATGGGAGTGAAGAGTGGAGTGAATTGCATAAAGAGCATATTACAAGTGCAGCCATTGCTAACTTATATAGAGAATGCGTTTCCCTTTATCGACCCCTTTGGCATTTTAAGTTGAGTTGGTTACAAATTCACTTTTTCCTCCGCGTCCGTCACGCTTACAAATTCGGGGCTTCGTGGTTTGCCGCAGCCAATCAGCGAAGCGTCGGCCTCCGAGACTCCTCCCGTAAAATAGCCTCAATGGATAGTGCAAAGCCAGCTCAAGTCAGAATCGCTGTGGCGTGAAGAGTGGGGAAATAGGATAGAAGGCAATTCTAACGCGCACCCGGCACAGTATCAAAGATCCGTTAGAGCCGCAATGCGACAGGGGTAGGCAGGGGAGGCTCTGGGTTCCTGGCAAGGCTGACATGATTTAATTTAATCATGGCTGACATCCGTTATCGTTAGCGGCCAAGAGAGCCACCGACTGTAAATCATCCAGCACTCGTTTTTAGAGTTCCATGACTATATTCAACCTTGAACTATAACCCAGAACCACTACCTAGTTCCCTAGCATATCTATAGCTATTATATTAACTAACTAGGCTTAGCGCTTATTAGAGTACTACCTTGCGAGACTGAAGCTTGAGTGGAACAATTCATTCCGAGTCAATACTAATTACGGCGCGCCTCAACGCTACGTCTAACTCGGTAACAAGGCATTTCATCAGTGAATGATGATATCACATGCACAATTACACTCTTGAGGGCAAACAATCTGTGATTTTGAAGTCGAGTCTCGCATGGATGACGCCGCGGTGATATGCGGACATGTAGGCTACCCATAGTTCGAAGGCGGGCCGCACTCTAGAACGCGGTTTGCGACCTCGACCCAGTCCTGATATGAGGCCATTCCACCGCTCAACCCCGTGCTGGACCCGGGTGGGATCTCAATTCAAAGCCCGGGCTCCCCAGCTCTCGCTTCTCCGGGAACGGCAAGGTGAACGCGCTCGGGATTGGCAGCCACCAAATTGACGGCAACACCCCAATCGACATCCGTCCCATATCCCACTTGGGGATTGAAAGACCAAATATCTGAGAGATGGAGACTGCGAACGGCCGAATCCGCATTGGCCAAGGGAGAAAGAGCTTGCCTCCACTCGCTTGCAAGGAAATACACATACTGCAAGCGGATGGTCTGGATGCCGGGAGATGTCGAGAGTACGTCGTTTATAAGCGTCGCCTGAATTGGAAACCCTCGAAGATCAAGCGAACGGAGATGCGGAAGCGTTGGGGGGCGGAATAATGCAGAGAGTAGGGGTGAATAAGAGCTGAAGAATGACTTGGCTCTGGATGTTTGATAGAGGTGCATTGTTAATGACTTGAGATTGGGCATTAACTGAAAAAGCGGCGCGACATCTTGGAACTCCGGCCTGGTTTCTGGCTCTAAGCCATCAGCCGATAGGTCCTGGTCGCCGGGAACGTTAAAAGGCTCGTAAAATTCGTTGTCGTTTACTGGCACCATAGGCATTATTGCTGTTGCAAGACTGATCGAGAAGTCATCAAGGTGGGAGCCAACGGCTGCGAAGCCTTCCTGTGTGATCCTGGGGACCACAGCCACAGCCTCATTGTATAGAATGCTGCAAATCTTGGTTTCCTGGTAGATAGCCAGACTTCTAAGGCGGATCTGGGATCGTGCTATAGCGGACATAACGACACGGTAAGCCTGGATAGCACGAGCCCAGAGGCGCCTCCAGTCAAGGTACTCAACCTTGTGCGGTGGCCAGCGGTGCTCAGGCTATCTCCCCAGCACTACGACGGCCTCGAGCGTGATGTCGTCAAGGGCACCAAAGGCCCGGAACGCGTCGCTCAGCTGCGCGCACATGGCGGCGCCGGTGAGGGCAAGCTGCTCGGCCTGGCGATGATCCATCCACTTGCGGTCTTCCGCGGCGTCTAGGAACCTCAGCGGCTGCAGTAGCCACTCGTCGCGGCGTGGGAAGATCGGAGCATCGGGGAAGGTTCTGTCGCGCTCCGGGTCGGCAGGCGTCTTATGGTAGTAGATGCATATAAGGTGCAGACGGCGGATTAGGGGGCCGAGGTCGGGACTTGACGAGAGGCTGCGCAGTCGGTCGAGACCTTCTTTGGTGAGGTCTATAGACTGGCTGTCTTTGATATAGTGACGGACGAAATGCGGCGTGAAGGCTGCTCTCGTTGTGCTTGAGCTAAGACGCAGCATCCCAAGAGAAGCCGCATTAGCATAGTCCCCAATGTACGAGATGACCTCTGGGGGAAGTTTGACGAAGAGATTTGCCATGATGGTTGAGTTGGATGAGTTCGGCGTTTGCAGTCCTCGAGAAATACTCTTCAACGAACTGAAAGCTATGTCGAACGATGGGGGAAGTCATCTGATACTGTGAGGCTGGGAAGACTGCCTGGTGTGTCTTACGACAAGAAGTATAAGAAGGAGACTACTCTAAATAGTCTTGCGGCCCGCGACCAACAAAATACCTCACTGTTAGTTCAGCCCCCAATGTCACGTCAGGAATAGCGTCTTTGCTGCAGCCAACTGTGCTTCACATGTGCCTTGGAGCCAACATGGAGGGTTACATTAGAGTTGCAAGGGCACCAACAACTTTGCCAAGGGCTCAAACAGATTATTCTTGAGACGAGATGAACCCGGTATTGTCACCCAAGTACGGACCACAACCCTACTCAAAAGACAGAATTGTCCTCCGCCTCCTGATTATACCGGTGGTGCATGGGACTGCGGGCTACTTCATGACCTGCCGGTCTCAGCAGCGCCGCCATCAGAGCCATCACCTTCAGCGCCGCCCTCAGAGACTCTTCCTTGCCATGTCCCTTACAACGCCGTGGGAGGTCAGCTAGGATGAATCCTTGTTGACGAGGCCTCGTCTACTAAAGTCTCATTTACGAAAGCCTCCTCTACTGGTGCCCCGTCTCGTGTTGACACAATTACGGCCACAGTTACCGATGAGAAAGGCGAAGTACCTACTGCTCTCGTGACGTGGGTGTCTTCAGACGTCGTGGTCTCGACCGAAGTTGATGGTAAACCCACCGAGACAACAGTGCCAACATGGGTCTGCAGCGGAGATCTATGCAACCCAGGATGTATAGTCCCCGGCCAAAGTTGTGAGGGTCAGGACGGCGCAGGAATAGGTGGATTCCCTTGGCCTCCGCTCCCTCCACCACCGGGGAAGGGCACTCCTAGCGGAGGTGGTAAGGACAAAGGGGATGGCGAAGAAGACAACAACAACGACGACGACGACGACGACGACGATGAAGACGAAGAAGAGGACGAGTCCTGCGTCTAGACAGTTTCATGCACTCAAAGTTGCTTCGTTATGCCGCATTCAAAGCAGACCCAAACCACAACCTGTGAGGAGGATCCCGACAAGATCGAGTGCGAGACAATCACGGAAGAGGGATGCACTCCCACGAGCACGGCAACCGAAACAACCACCACAACTGACACTGCCCAGGGCGGCATGTGCGATTACGCCGGCTGTAAAAATGACGCTTGCGAGCTTTCGCCCGGTCCCAAGATCACGGCCACAATCCCTGCCGATGACGAATCCCCTACCATCTCCGACTTCCCCGAGAAGCCCCAGCTAGACAAGCGACGACCAGCACTGAGGCACCAGCACGATTCCCTCACAGATGATTTCCAAGACCCCGACCGGTACCCCGGCGGCAGGGCTAGTTGGTTTCAAGCGGCTCTTAACTGGATCAACTACCACGGCGCCGGCAATGCAGGTGGACCCAACAGGGAGGTCGCCTCGTCTCGGATGTACTCGATCAAGGACATCACCTTTCCATTCACCACGGGCGGCGGTCCTTCCTGGGGCTGCACCACCATCATCGTCTTCTCTAACCGGGGTGTCTGGACGGGACATCTGTGGGAAGTCGCCAACGTCCTCAACAACTTCGAATCGTCGCTCGACTGCGCAACGGCAATCCGGATGCCGGTTACCCGTCGTTGGCACAGGCGAGGTCCGAGTTCTTCGGGCCGGACCCGGAAAACAACGAAGCTGCGTATTTCGTCAACGCCTTCATCTTCACGCCCAATGCCGTAGAAGAACGATTCTACGTCGACCAAGAGGGCAGAAGAAGAGGGCCCGTGGAGGGGCCGGCGCGGAATGGTCGACCTCCCACCGATCCCTGGTGGTACCCGCAAGTCGACACAAGACTTGACGTACCGATCAAGATGCTGCATCCCAGTCCCTGACCCATCTATGAACCACTCCCTATCCCATACACGACGTACTGCCATATTCATCACAGCAGTACTTTGTAGCAGCTCATATGTTGTAATGCAAGCATGGTCGTCGCACCATGTAATGTGCTTCGTGTCTTGGTCGGCGAAATGCCCATAGCTCTCCGGGTCTAATCTTCCCACCCACTCGAGATCTTTCGTCGAATTATTAGACGGATCTATGTCATACCTGAAGGTGATATTCTCCGCGTTTTCGCCTGCTGCGCTACAGCTGTTTCACGCATGATATGTATGGCAATAGAGCCACCGTCTGTTGTTTTTTAAGGTCTCGACGTGGTCTCAGCGAGATAGACGATCAGGGATGGCTTGTAGATGGGGACAAAATAGACCTAGAGGGTATTAATGCATATCGCGGAGCGTGGCTTAAAAGTGTTCCATGACAGTTTCAGTCGAAGTCGATATCATGACAAGTGATGCTTCCCAGTTCCCACCGGCACGAGATGAGATTGCCCGACGGCGACGCAATGAAGTTAACAGTAGCTCTAGTACAACGACGCAAGTCATTTACACAGGATAATGTGCGGTGAGCGTTCGGCGTTGCACGTTCCTCCTAAGCTTTGAAATCTGCAACTGAAAAACTCAGGTGGGGGTACATACGGAAGGCCATAGGGACCGATGTCCCAAAATTATTTTTTGAGCACTTTTTCTTACTGTATTGACCCTAACCGTACACCCCTAGTCCTTATAGTAGCATATAATCTTGTATATAATAATAAGGCGAAATACTTTATATTAAGCTACCTATACGAATAATATTATATGCTTAGCTATATAGCTAACTAACTAACTATCTAACTAACTGACCGATTGACTAACCGACTAACTGTTTAACTGACTGACCGATTGACTGACTGACTGACTGACTGACTGACTGTCTGACTGACCTACTTGCTAGCTAGCTAATTGACTGACTGACTGTCTGACTAACTGACTGATTGACTGACTGACTGTCTGACTGACTGACTGACTGACTGACTGACCGATTGACTGATTGACTGGCTGTCTGACTGACTGACTTGACTGACTGACTGTCTGACTGACTGACTGACTGACTGTCTAACTGACTAACCGATTGACTGACCGACTGACCGATTGACTGTCTGACTGACTGACTGATTGACTGACTGACTGTCTGACTGNNTGACTAACTGACTGACTGACTGACCGATTGACTGATTAACTGGCTGTCTAACTGACTAACTGACCGATTAACTGACTGACCGATTAACTAATTGACTGGCTAACTGACTGACCGACTGACTATCTGACTGACTGACTGATTAACCTACTTGCTAGCTAGCTAATTAACTAACTAACTATCTAACTGACTATCTAACTAATTAACTAACTATCTAACTGACTATTTAACTAACTAACTAACTATCTAACTAATTAATTAACTAACTAACTAATTAACCTACTTACTAGCTAGCTAATTAACTAACTAACTATCTAACTAACTGTTTAACTAGCCTGCTTGCTAGCTAGCTAATTAACTAACTAATTAATTAACTAACTAACTAATTAACTAACTAATTAACTAACTATTTAACTAACTAACTAACTAACTAATTAAACTACTTACTAGCTAGCTAATTAACTAATTAAGTATTTAACTAATTAATATATAATTAGTCTTAAAGCTAATAGTTATAATTATACTATAATTATATAATATATATTATATACTTATAGTATATAAATATAAGCTATAATACCTTAAGTATTATGAATTAATTAGTTAAATAGAAGAATTATTCTTTTTTAAACCTTTAATTTAATTACTTATATAATTAATCCTTTTTTATATTATTAATTAATTATATTATAATCTAAAGCTTTACCCTAGCTTAAGCTAGATAAGAAGGTTATCTTCTAACTATAATAAGGCCTTACTATAGGATTAATTAGTAATAAATAGGTATTTAGCTTAGATAGGTAGGAAGCTTTTAGCTTTCTTCCTTTCTTCTCTTAACTTTAGTAATAACCTTATTTTAGTACCTTTCTATAGCTACCTAAGGGCTAGCCTATTATAAATTATATAATTAACTTAATTTAATTTATTTATACTTATTTATTTATTTATACCTAATTTAGCTTATAGTTATTTAGTCCTTCTTTTAAATAACTTAAACTAATCTATAATAAAAGGGAAAAACCCTAATAGTAAGCTATAAGATAAAAAACACCTTATTACTCTTACCTAAGGGGGAAGTAAATTAGGCTTAATATATATATATAGTAATATATATTATAGAATTATAATAGGGTAACCTTATTTAACTAGAAAGGCGGGAAAAAGATTAAAAATAAGGTGAAGATTACTAGCTAAGGGTGAAAGCCTAACCTTAAATACCACTCTAAATCACGTGCTACCAATTGTAGTAGCGTTTAGAATCTAAGGTCCTAATTCTAATAGATTAGGTAGGTAGCTAATCTGACTAATCCTACTAACCCTACTAGATTAAGCGCGCTTAATCCCTTATCTAGCTACTTATAACCCTAAGGAGTAATTAAGCTATAATAATCCTACTTAGCTAGGCTATCTATAATAAATGCTTATAATAAAGAAAATAGAGACTGCCTATAGTTTCTAGCTAATTATAGTATAGTTCACTTTAATCGCTCTAGTAACCTCTATCGCTAAAGCCGTTATTATAGCTATCGTTATAGCTATTAAGGTTTATAGAGTTATTAGGCGCGGAGTCTAATTGGTTCGATTGATAGGTTCAAAGGTGAAGAAATAGCTCATTCCGCGAGGGAAGAAGCTACTTATAGTAGCTATAGGTCCGGTCTTACCAGTTGGTATAGCCCGCTGGATCTTATATTGTGAGAGGGAAAGGAAGGGATAGAGCCTAGCGCTAAGGATCGAAAGCTAGTCTCCTATTAGTTAGTAAAGGCAAGCGATAATAGGATCTAATAGATCGAATTAAAAATAAAGAAGCTAAGTTAGATTATAACTTAGTATAGTATAAGCTATATAGCTAACTAGTTAATAGCTAAGGAAGATAAAGAATTAAATCTTATTAATCGCTTATAGAAGAAAGGAACTTTACTTATATAATTATAATTAAGCTAGTTAATTATATATAGTTAAGCTTAGTAGGAGTAGTCTAAGGTTTAATTCCCTATTTATCTACTAATTATTATAGAATTATAATAGGGTAACCTTATTTAACTAGAAAGGTAGGAAAAAGATTAAAAATAAAGTGAAGATTGCTAGCTAAGGGCGAAAGCCTAACCTTAAATACTACTCTAAATTATATACTACTAATTATAATAGCGTTTAGAATTTAAGGTCTTAATTCTAATAGATTAGGTAGGTAGCTAATCTAACTAATCCTATTAACCCTACTAGATTAGGTATACTTAATCCCTTATCTAGCTGCTTATAACCCTAAGGAGTAATTAAGCTATAATAATCCTACCTAGCTAGGCTATCTATAATAATATAAGTTATAAATAAGTTTACTTTATAAGAAAAGCTAATTATATACTTATAATAATAAGTCCTTATAAAGTTTAGCCTAAATTATATATTAGAATTTATTTAATTTTAGTTAATTAAATAGTATTTTAGCGGCGGAAAGAGACTAGAAATAACACTCTAACTTAATAGCAATCCTTTAAGAGGGTATATAAAAAAGCATTATATAGGCATCTTTATTAGTTAGCCTAAAGCTATACTAAATCGTATATATATACTCTAGTAGTCTTATATTTAGTACCATCTAGTAGTAAAGCATCTTATAAGGATGATTATTAAGTTAATAGTAGGAATAAATATTAGTAAGGCATTAATAGGGCCTACTACTAGCTTAATAACTATCT